>ML403090.1:194041-211429 GCA_005239525.1 Nicotiana knightiana
ATCCTTCGTTTGAAGTCTCGTTTGATTGAGGTTGAAGCTGAGCGGGATGCTCTCAGGGCTGAATTAGCAAAAGAGAAGGAAAAGAACGAGGGTGTTCTTAATCATATGCTTTCTCTTCTACAAACCAAGACCACAACCTCCTATGCACCTTCCCATCCTTAGGCTGTCCAGAGCTACCAAAGCCCCTTTTTGGACCAGTTGTTCAGTTTCAGTTGTTTTTATTCTGTTTTGCTCATGGTTAGGGCTGTTTTTGTTTTGTTTGTACGGTGTTTGATGTACGTATCTATCAATGAATTTTTGCTGTTTTGTTATTGACTTGTCTCAATTTCTTAGATAGCTTACATTTATTGGTTAATTATGATGATTAATCATTTTTGCACCTGCAGTTGCCTCAATGGCCATGAGTAATTGTTAACAACGCTGGTGAGTTTATCACTTTGCAAACTTTTCGATGATGCCAAAAGGGGGAAGACAAGTGCTTTTATATTTCAAATAGTGATATTTATAACCTAATGAACCTGGTTTCTCTATGATAAATGTTTAAAAAACATACAAAGTGTTTAAGTTGTATACAGGGTGAAGCATAGAGTTTGTCATCATCAAAAAGGGAGAATTTGTTGACCCAAGTCACTGCATAGTTTTGAAGATTGACAAATGTCTAACCAGTTGAACTAGGTCCATCAGAGCACACATAGTTGACCTGACGCGTTGGCACACAAACCTTATATGCATAGGAGATGAATGCGATTGTGAAGTATCAATGAACAAGGAGAGTGTCTTCTAATGCGAAAAGGTTGCAAATTGATAAGAGAATAGAAGTTGAATTCAGCAAGGACAATGTAACGAAGTAAGGAAGTTGAGTTTAATACGAACTCGTTCTCCCAGGTAGAATTGTACCAGAACTGAACAACAAACTCAACAACTGACTTTATAAATAATTGAAGTATTCTTGCTTGAATTACGAACGCACAAGTGCAGAAGTGAATCAAGATCTGAAAGAAAAATTCCCAGATATTTTGCAAGCAGAATTATTATGCGACACAAAGGCTACAGACCAGCTAGAAGAACTAGTTCCATCTGTTAGTCAGTGAGTTTAGTTGGTTGTAGTAGGGGATTTACTATTGTATCTTTTCATCTTTCATAGAAGCAATTGTAATAGTTACGCATTGTTCAAGTTAGAGTTAACTTGAAGCTTGTAGAAATTATCTAAGGGCTAGTTACTACAAAGGGAGTAGAGTTAGTCCTAGGATTACAAAAGAGTTTATTTTGTAAGTCTGTTTGGCTCAGAGTTTTAGTGAAGAGTTTGAGCAAATCCTACGAGGAGTAGGTCGTGGTTTTTTTCACCCTTTGAGCCAGGTGTTTTCCACGTAAAAATCTCTGTGTTTTTACTTTACTGCTTTTATTATTCCGCAACATTAGAAATTGGAACACCAAGAAAAACCAGGTTCTTCTACAGAGACATCACTAGGAAATTGGGTACCACACCAAGTAACCTATCTTCTTGTGTGGCATTGACTTCTAAACCATCAACGCCACTGTTCATAATTCTGTATATTAGTCCAGAATTACAGAACTAATATCATACAAAATATTCAAGTTTTTATTAATATAACACTCTCTCTGATTATGGACAAAACGCAACTAAAACAGATTTAATTCACTGTTTATGCATATGTGTATTAACCCATAATTACAGAATTAATAACATTCAAAAAACAGTCACGTTTTTTTATTAAAAAATTGCTATTCATCAGAAACGTAATTAAACAAACTGTCACTAAATATAACACCATTATTTATGCATGTGTATATTAATTCATAATTTCAGAATTAAGATACTAATAAAAAAACCACGTTTTTGAATAGAATAATCATATCAAACATGTATCATCAAACAACACGTTTTAATATTACTCTATTCATGTTGTATTACATTATCTAGTTAGACGTAAGACGACGTATGATACCAATTGTTAGAACATGCGCAGCGGAAGCAAGCATCCAATCCAGGCATCAAATACATGTACACTAGACAATGATATAATCACAAGATTAGAAGCACTAGCCTCTTGAAATCGTTGCACAAATCTTCAAACAGCAAGAATCCAGTGCTGCAGTCTTCTGCTAGCCTAGTAAAACCTTGAATGATTTTGTTTTTGGGTGCGCAAAAATAATACAACTCTCAAAAGTAAGTAATTAGGTGAAATCAGTCTTCCTTAAGTGGAACTGCCCATATTCAGCTGATCTGTTTGCTGAGTTTGCCGAGAATTTGAATGATATAAACAGCTCGCCTTCGTCTCTAATGTTATCTGAAGTGGCTTACTCCCTAGGAGTCACCATCTTAGGTGGATCAATTCCAGAAAGGGATGCGAGTAGTAGTAGATTGTACAATACTTGCTGTGTGTTTGGATCCAATGGAGAATTAAAGGCTAAGCACAGGAAAGTAAGTTCTTTTTGGTTAATTGGAATCAGGAAGCTCCATTATGGAAGAAGAAAATGGAAATGCTATTTTTGCTGTGTGTTTCTGCAGATACATTTGTTTGATATTGGTAAGCCATTACCAGGAGATGTACACTTTAAGGAATCAGATAGTTTTTTCAGCAGGAGAGGAGCCTACCGTCGTTGAAACAGGTAGGCAACAGTTTATGGCTTGATCTGTTATGTCTGAACAATGTAAGACATATTTCAGAAGCCTTTCAAGAAATGACTCTAATATACTGCAGATTTTGGTTGCATTGGCAATTCTGTATAGAGCAAGAGGTAATGATAATTTTCATGTTTAAACTAGTGTTTAGGCTACATACTCCATTTGCCCATGTTTACTAGAAACTTGTTGCTGGCGACAATCAGGTGCTCATCTAATTTGCTATCCTGGAGCTTTCAACGCGAGTACAGGGGAGGCTTTGTGGGAACTGGAACAGAGAATAAGGCAAGACTTTTGGCAAAATCATACAGCAGTTTCCAGTGTCATTGTCTTTTTTCTTAATCGTATTACATATGCATAATAAGAAGGGCAGCCTTGGAGCAACGGTAAAATTGTCTCCCGTAGGTCACGGGTTCGAGCCGTGGAAGCAGCCACTAATGCTTACATTAGGGTAGACAGTCTACATCACACCCAAGAGGGATGTGATCCTTCCCCGGACCCTGCGTGAATGCGGGATACCTTGTGCACCGGGCTGCCCTTACACATGCATAATAACACTGTCAATCCCAAAACAAGAAAGTGTCTTGTACTCTTAAGGATCTCCCGTTTTGTTGATTGAGATTTGATATGTAATAAATTTCACTTAAACTTTTGATTTTGCAGGGCAGTCGATAACGAGGTAACTATATTCAAATCTCTATAAAATTCAAAGTTAGGCTCTGAATTGACTCATGAAACTTGGTGATAACTTTATGTGGCAACTTGCTCTCCATGTCGAGATTCAGCTGGTAGCTACATGATATGGGGTCATTTTACTGTGGTTGGACCAGTATGTCAACAAACTGCATCATTAATCTGCAATTGTTGCCCTCAAAAGTTCAAGATTAATTACACTGTGATCTGTGTTTGCAGATGGGTGAAATTATCGGTACCACAGGGCACGAGGAAACAGTTGTAATTGCTGAGATTGATTATGCTAAGAGTCAACTTACAAGGTGATCTGCTTAATTTGCTGTATATCCTAAGTTGCTTCAGTATGAGATATTGCAGTTATCTTAACTTCATTAAAACCATTTGCAGGGACAGCTTCCCCTTAGAGAATCAAAGGCGCGACGATATCTATCGATTTATTGACTTGCATCAAGAAAGTCCTTAAGGCTTTGATATATGATACAATAATCTGGTCATGTAATAATGAAATGCTGCTGCTTATGGAACAGTTCTGAACCAAAAATAAATCTGAAGTTTGAAAGGAAAGTGAGCGTTTGTAAGCTTAGTCCTCCATCTCATGCTTCTTCTTCTTGCTTTTAGGCTTAGAGGTAAATGCCATGAATTGTGCCTTAGCTCTTCTCCTTGCACTGTTTGTGGTGGCAGGCTTTCATTCCATTCTTCTGGTATCAAGCATGTCAAGCGACAATTCAATTCCTCGGTATAGTTGTTACAGATCGTCGTCAACCAGGGGACGTCAACATCTTCCTGAGAGTCGAATCTTTGGCAATAGCCAAATTTAACCAGCAGCTGTGGGAGCCTACACCTGTCTACATCAGTATATCAAAGTTGAGATGCAATTATACATCGCGGCAATACCCTCAGGGAATTCTCATATCAGGACTAATAGTTGATCTTTATTTTTAAGATCATCGTTAGGGATACTTGACAAGATTATAAGCAAACAAACTACTGCCTCCAATGGGAGCAATTTGTCAGAAAGAAATGGCACGGGTATCCAGTAGCAATCAGAAGAAGGCATTAAACTAGAGTAGCTGATCAGGTTGCAAGCAACTAATTGAAGTCAGTATCGAGATGACAGAAATATAATAGAACCTGAAATGGAGTGCTACGAGATACTGTGATAAGAGGATACCTATTAAAATGAAATGTAAGTTCAATAGGATGGTTGCAGGACCAAAATTATGAGAATGAATGCTAGGGCACTGGCCAACTATATCCACAAGATGAATGACATAGAAATGTGAGTATTTAAAAAAAGAAAAATAAAACAAGTGTGACAATACAAGATTAGACAAAATCATCTGTCAGAAAGTGCAAGTAGCACACGAAGAGAAAAATGGAGAAAAGTCGTCCAAGATGGTTTGATCATGTCCTACATGACTACCTATCCACAAGTGTGATACCATGAAAATGGGGTTGACCTAAAATTACATGGAAGAATGTTATTTCCAAAGACAGACAATCTCTTCGAATTTATGCGAAAACGAAGAATAGAACATAGTGGAAGCAAATGCATACAGTTGTTGGTAAGTTACATTGTTTAGTTTGGTCATTGTTTTTAAAAATATGTATGAATACAATATAATGATACCCCTTGATTTCTTGGGGAGTTTATTTCTTTATATTTTGACTCTTAATGAAATTTCTGGCTCCGCCACTAAGCACCAGTCATGCTGCCAGAGATTAAGGATTATCACATTCTCAAGCATAAACCGAAGAGAGCAGCACCATCCTCGCTGATCTATAAATCAAACTAGTACATGAAAGCCCAGCAGACAGATTTTAAGAAGCCCAATCTTCAAAGAATGGGCTTGCAGGATATCTAAACAACTTTTTTCTTTTTGCTTTTTGACAATCAAGGACTAAACACCTCAAACCTACAATCTTTCAAGGGTATAGGTTTCCAAATGGAAAATCCTGCAACCCTATCAACCCAAAATCTACCTCCACACACAAGAATGAAAAGATGAAGGAACAAATGAGGCGATAAAGAAGGGAATTATTATTTGCTAAGCAAAGAAAGTTGCAAGTCTTTATGAAGGAATGTTGAAGTAATACGTACAAGAATTTCTTCAGACATATAGGAGTTGTATATGCCATATATCATGAGATCAAACGTAGGCATGAGAAATTAACTTGACCCTGAAATTTCACTCTGCAAGCAGGAAAGATAGAAAATACAACTTACCCTCAAAGTGACATCACCGAGATTCAATTTTAACGCAATACTCATATTCACACATTTCTTCTAAGTTGATAAAAGGTATATAGATGGATACAAGAAGCACATAAGCAAAACAAGGCAAACAATGATAAAACTCTGCAAAAGCCATTAAAAAGATGAAGATTCAGGGGAAAAAATTATGAAATTGCTAAAAGAAAATAGGAGATCGAGGGTAGCTATACTTTAAGTGTAGATTGGCACTTCTTCTGCTGCTTCTGAACCTCTGCAAACTTTCTTCCAGTGAAGCCATCTGGTAAAAAAAAGAGTTTACTTGCAAATAAAAGAACACTACTGCAGAATGAACTGGTACAACATCCTAATCTATCGAATTATTTCTGAAAGAACTATACTTCTCCGCAGAACGTACTTAGAAGCTGAAATTTTCAGACACTTGACAACAACATACCCAGTATCATCCCACACCGTGGGATCTGGGGAGAGTAGTATGTACGCAGACCTTACCCCTACCTTGTGAAGATAGAGAGGCTGTTTGCAAATTTCAGAAACTTGACAAAGATTAATAATTCTAGGTTCCTTTCTAAAAAAAGTAGACTATGTTGCAAAATAAACATCACCCAAAGCAATTGACAGGGCTGACTCAGTCACCTCTTCAAAAACATGTTCCTCACAATACAAAATACAAAGAATTAATTTCCAACATCTCTCTTATGATTATGAGAAATGGTAGTCCTTTTTAACCTCTTACCAAATGCATGCATGATATACTGTGTCTATTATCTCTAATTCTCTAAAATAAAAGTACAAGAGGGGATGAATTGTTGACTAATTAAATTTTAGTCGACTAATACAAATCTTAGTTGACTAATCAAAGAACAGAATGAAAGAAAGCAGTAAAGAGAAATGAATAAACACAACGATTTATACTGGTTCAGTACCATTATGGTACTTACATCCAGTTTCCCTTGGGTCACAAGGGCTCCCTTAAGATCTTTGAACAAAGTTACAATATCGATGGTTTTATCGCGTTCACCACCAACGTACAATATCAACACTTGAGTTCTAATCAATTGACACAACTTTCTTTTGTACTCTAGATCTCTCTATCTTTTGAGACACTGATAACTAAGAACTACAGTGTTTGAACTAAGAAGTAGACAAATTTGGAATACAGTTTGTGTAGTTGCGTGGTCTTCTTCTTGAATAGCCAATCTTCTTATAAGAGAGAAAAGAGCCGTTGAATCTTTAGCGAAATTAGAGGCACAAGATCTTTGATGGAGGGATTTGACCCAAGGGGTGCCTCTTCGAATTTTGCTCTTTCAAGAGCCCAGATTCGATTGTGACATTTCTTGTCACATCTTGATTTGAGGAGTTGTTTACGCCATGATCGAGGGATTTGCTGAGATTTGGAGAATCCATGATTGTAGTCTAAGTTTCCGTGATTGAGGATATTCTTCCCTTAATTGTAGTAACAACATCTTCCTTCTTTCCTTACTTGCCATTTGTAGTCCAGTAACAATCTTGCTTCCCTTGATTGTAGTAACAGCTTTTTCATGCTTTCCTTATTTGCAAATTCGAATCCAGTAGCAATCTTGCTGAGCATCCCCATTTCTTTCCTTTTTTGTTTGTCTTGCACATATAGCATAAGCAATTATCGTCATCATTGAAACTTAACCTTAAACCTATCATATAATAATTATTAGAAATGGTAATGTCCCTCTTACCAAATGCATGCATGATATCAGTGTGTCTATTATCTCTATAATTATGAGAAATTGGTGTTGTTATTACTGTGTTCAAAATCAGAAAAATCAGAGAAGCAAGAAAACGTTAGTTCATAACCAAATCGTAAAACAATTTCGAGCCCACTGAATTCACAGTATGTCCTTAAGGAATTCAATCCCCTCACCGTTGCCCAAGGTATACGGGTTAATTCCTCCCAGGATAGAACGGAGTAACTATTTTGTGATTGCGGTACTTCAAATCACAGAACTTCAGCGAACTCAACAAACGGAGCAAATCACACTCGACACTTATGTTTATTAAGAAAATAATGCAACAAAGTAGAAAAGAGGGGAGATGATTTCAAATTTTCCATGTCTTAAAAATGAGGCTAAGCCTCTAAATTTATAGACAATGAAAGGGTGAGATGAAGAGGTGCAATCCAAAAGGTACCTCTTCCATTTCCCATTCACAACCCTTGATAAAAATGCAACAATCCCCCACATGAATGGGGAAGGGATATATGTGGAAAAACATGCATGAAAATACTTGTATGATTCGCAATTAAGGATTAATCGCATCTGGATAAGTAGGTTTCTCTTTGAACTTTCCGTAGTGAACTTATGTCGGATATACTCGGTCAATCGGTAGATTTGATATCTTTGAACCGTCAAACTTTGGTGTATACCTATACAATCATAAGTCACACAATCAATCCTTAACCGCCTTTGGTTCTCAGGGTTGTGTTCGTTTCAGCCATGAACACCGCCTGGTTTCATGAATGCTTAGAGAATGGGCCTTTACTTTCATTCTCTTTAAAGCGGCTTACACTTCACATTCATATAGGTGATTTCTAAACGTGTAATCCTAAAGACACATTATCTGGTCATATCCTGCAAGACTTAGCAAATCATTAAAAAGCTTTATGCTTTATTGACTCATCAAAAAGCCTTAATGTTTTACCTTGATTTCTGAACATTGTCTTCATTACGAGAATGAGTTGAGTTATTTGACAATGTTGAACCGTCATTCATAACTTTGTTTGATCTCTTTGAACCTAGGTCTTGGGATCTCCAGTCTGCTAGGTAGAGTTACATTCATGATGACGTGTCCTAGGCCTTAGCCCTATTCCCTTCGATGATCTTTCAACTGCTTCTCTAGATAGGCCTTTTGTAAGTGGATCTGACATGTTATCTCTTGACTTTACGTAGTCAATCGTGATAACACCACTAGAGATTAGTTGTCTAACGGTATTGTATCCCCGTCAAATGTGACGAGATTTTTCGTTATACATAACGCTCCCTGCCCTGCCTATTTTTGCTTGACTATATACATATAGGTGCCAAAGGTTTGGCCCAAAATGGAATATCTTCCAAGAAATTCTGAAGCCATTCAGCTTCTTCACCGGCTTTGTCTAAGGTTATAAACTCAGCCTCCACTGTAGAGCGGTCAATGCACATTTGTTTGGACGATTTCCAAGACATCGCTTCTCCACCGACTGTTTAGAATCGGTTGAATCGGTTGAACCGGTGATCTAATTTGCATCACTATACCCCTCTATTACCGGGGGATACTTATTGTAGTGCAAAGCATAATTTTGAGTAATATTTCAAGACTCGTTTCATTATCATGAAAGTTCAATGCGAACTTCATTATGTTGTAGACTAATATGTCTCGACTTTCAATTGCATATCAGATTATTGATTACACTTAATGTAGCAATAGTATATTATAACAACAGCTGGAATGATTTTCATCAGTTGTGGCCACAACCTTTTAATATCTAACACATTTCGTAATCACTCCGCCATTTTCAAGTATTCGTATGCTATTTATTCATACTTCTATATGATATGCAAATTATAGCATCTTCATTCATGAAACAAATCCAACTTGCAATGGATTTTGGTCATGTTCATCTGTTAGTTCACCTCATTATAGACCAGCGTATCAGTACATTCGTTCATGAATGTCATGTTTATACAAAATATATAAACGCACTTTTCAGGAAAAGTCACAGCCTTCCAGGTGACACCCTTTCATGAACGAGCTAAACACTATAAATGTTCAAGAAAGAACAAATCATTTTTGGAACGGCATGTAAACAACTTTCGAATTTGTAGTTTCATCACTAGTCATCACTAAGACTGAACAAGTAATGAATTCACCGACTACATTATCAATATCCCTAAGGATTCTTGGGGTTCGAAAAAATCATATCATCTAATTCTTCTAGATAATATATACATCCCGTCTAACAATAGCTTTTGTTATGCATAAGCTAAATGCCCCCACATTTCACATGTTTCATGTGCCTTTTCTATCAACATATAATCCATATGTAAACAAACAATGACAACATAATTTAGAGTATTCTTAATGTAAATACACTAGTTTGAAATTGTTTGACAATATTTTCTAGTCAAATTTTGCATGTCATTGTTTGAGTGCTTATGATAGTCCATAAAGAGATTTAACACATCTGCACACCTTCTTTTCTTTTTCAGGAACCACAAACCTTTCAGGTTGTTCCATATAAATTTCTTACTCCAAATCTCCATTTAAGAAGATTGTTTTTACTTCCATCTGATGGATTTCAAGGCCATACACAGCGGCTAACGCTATTAACATCTGAATAGATGTAATCTTCGTTAGCGACGAGTATACATCAAAATAATCAAGACCTTCTCGTTGTTTAAACCTTTTGACAACTAATCTTGTCTTATATTTGTCAATAGTACCATCAACATTCATTTTCCTTTTGAAAATTCACTTAGAATCCATAGGTTTATTTCCTGGAGGAAGATCAACCATTTTCCCAAGTATGATTACTTAATATGGATTCTAACTCCCTATTGACTGCTTCTTTCCGAGAAAGACATAACTTCTTCCAAAGTTTGAAGCTCATTTTCTAACAAGAATGTCAGAAAATCTGGTGACGTTTACTACGTCTTGGATTCACCTCATTAGGTGTACTTTCCTTTGCTTCTTCCCTAGGTCGTTTAGATATTTCACTAGACGATTCACATTCCTTTTTTATACGGATAAATATTCTCAAAGAATTCAGCATTATCTGATTCGATTATTGTATTAATATGAATGTTAGGATTTTCTGATTTACGAATCAAAAAACGATATGCCTTACTATTTGTTGCATATCTTATGAAAACGGAATCAACAGTTTTCAATCCGATTTTTATCCTTTTGGGTTTAAGAACTTGCACTTTACCACACTTGAAAAAATTTCAAGTTAGGTTTTCTTTCCTTTCTATTTTTCATATAGGAATGGATTGCATTGTGTTTTGCTATAGGGAACACGGATGAGTATTCGGCTAGCTGTAAGCATAGCTTCCTCCCACAAGTTTTGGGTAAACCAGAATTTATCAACTAGGCATTCATCGTCTCCTTTGACGTTCTATTCTTTCTTTCCGCAATTCCATTAGATTGCAGTGACTAAGGAGCTGTATTTTGATGAATAATACCATATTCAAAACATATTTCTTCAAAAGGAGACTCACATTCACCGCCCCTTTTACTTTGTAGAGCCAATCACAAGAACTGATGTTTGTGTCACGACAGAGCCAGAATAAATGGTGAAGTTTTTAATCTTCGAACCAATCTGACACAATTAGAATTAATAAACAATGAAGTTTTTAATTTTCTAACCGAGTAATATCTGATACCGGATCTAATAAACGGTGAAGTTTTTAATCTTCAAACCGAGTAATAGATTGGAGTAGAAAATCACTAAGATTTTAATCTCCAAAACGAGTATAAAATCACTTAGACTTTAATTTCCGACAAATGAGTAGAAAGTCACGAACACTTTAATCTCAACGAACGAGTAAAAAATCAAGCAGATTTTGATCTCGAAGCAGGAGTAGAAAATCACGAGAATTCTAATTCTCATTCCAAATAGTTTTCCAACTAAACCATTACAACCCCTTAACATTTCAACAGTTTGATATATTGTTCTTATCAAACTAACATATGTATATCTTTATTCACTCTAAAATAATATACATATATATATATAATAGTATCTTTATGATCCCAAAATAATTTTCAAGTAAAGATGTATGTCTAATTCATAATATCTTACAACCTTGAAAATTATCTCTCACATAATTATACATGCTACCAAATTATATACCAACTAACCAAATTTTATAGCATGCAAATATACTTTGAGATCAATCTACCCTAACATTTATTGAAACTAAATTTCAGAAATTATATAGGGCAGATAATTAAAGAATTAGTAGAGTAAAGAAGTATAACCCTTTTTTTCTTTTTTTGCCAGTTTCTTCTTTGCCGCAATACAACTCTATTTAGCCACTGTCGTACGGCAATTCCGCAACAAAAAGATTCTCTACCTCCAAATACCCTTTTCGGTTTTAAGACCTATTTAGGCTTGTTTCTTTAATTTCACATCAGAATGAATATACTAGAATTCATGTGAATGACCCAATAGCACCATTTAATTAATGATTGGCACTTGGCAGTATCTATGATTCCAATTTCTATTTTCTTAGAATTGAACTTTTCAATTTTACTTTTTTCAACAGGAGTACCATTATAGGACCAAGTTTTGTTTACAGAAATTGTTATCAAATTGAACTCTGCCTTAAAAGCAATGACAGACTAGCGCCTTAATTAGTTCCCACTCTCAGTTGAACTTTGTATACTGCCTTCCAATGTTCCGTGCCTCAAACGTCACCATCATGTTAGTGCCTCTGCAATTTGTTTTTTTTCATGATCCAATCTCAACAAATTCAAATTATCGGACACCCTGAAACAAACCACCACAATGATGACCAATAATTCTTCTAAATCAATGATGAAATATTTCAACAGACAAGAAATGGTATTGTGTCCAAACAAATTTGCACCCACGAATTCGATGTGCACAGAACAGCAAATTCCTTGAAACTCATATCAACTAAGCAGCGTCTAGTAATATCTGCTTGTAGTGACATTTCCTGAAATGACATCAATTGCCAAATCTCACATCGAAATCCAAGTTAGTGAAACCAAACTTCTCTACAACTTTACAGCAACCTACTTTCTAATTTTCTATCAATGATAACATCAAATATTCTATTAAATTCCTTAAGATTGTTGTTATTACTGTGTTCAAAATCAGAAAAATCAGAGAAGCAAGAAAACGTTAGTTCATAAACAAATCGTAAAATAATATCGAGCCCACTGAATTCACAGTGTGTCTTTAAGTAATTCAATCCCCTCACTGTCACCCAAGGTATACGGATTAATTCCTCCCAGGATAGAATGGAATAACTATTCTGTAATAGCGGCACTTCAAATCACAGAACTTCAGCGAACTCAACAAACGGAGCAAATCATACTTGACACTTATGTTTATTAAGAAAATAATGCAACAACGTAGAAAAGAGGGGAAATGATTTCAGATTTTCCATATCTTAAAAATGGGGTCAAGCCTCTAAATTTATAGATAACGAAAGAGTGAGATGAAGAGGTGCAATCCAAAAGGTATATCTTGCATTTCCCATTCATACTCCCTTAATAAAAACGCAACAATTGGTTCACGGGCAATAAATGCATGATATTTTATGCATTTAAGGAAACAACAGCTTTTGAAGCTACCATAAAATATACACGCCCAAAAAAGAAAATTTTATGATAAAGCATAAAAAGACAAAACACATTTGAACACTATATTCTTGGGGCATGGTAGGCAACTGCGGTGAACTGGCCTTGATCAAATTAGAGAAAAATTGAACGCCGGCAGTAACCCACCAAGGCGGACGGCGGACAGCGGGAACAGCAGCGCCGACGAGATTGTTATTTGTATGGGATCAAAAAGAAGAAGAAAAGAAACAATATGAGTTAATCCAAGCAAATTAGTTAGGGGATTAAATACTCACTTAGACCCTCAAGTTTGAAACTGACACTTCTACGCTATCTTGTTGATGGATCGAAATATGGGTCGGGCTGGGTCCGGTGCATGTGAACTTTACTAATTGATGCGCTGTACTGGGCTAACTCATTATTTTGATGGGCCTTAAAATGGTTAGTCCACCCGAGTCTTATGTGGGCCGCGAGCCTCCACGGGCCGGCTCATCATTATTTAAAATATCATTTTATATTTTTTCTTTAAGTTCTGCCCTAAAAAAAGATAAATAATTAAAAGTTAAAAATATCGTATTAGAAAAATTCGCAAAATTTAGTAACTCTTTATATTGTTCAAATATATCATATAAACACTAAGAAAAAAAATAAAAGATAAGACTATGTTTCATTCACCAAAAATGAGAACTCAAAAGAAACTATTCATGAGAATGTCCATAACGTTTGTGGGATATCCAACACATCATCTTCATCAAACACATTTGGATCCCCTTGTGACAAGGTTGTCTTAACATCTTCATTTTCATCTACATCTACAATTCATATGCAATATTAATTAGTTAAATATTAAAAATAAATAAATTTTAAAAACTAATAATATTTAAATTGACATAAAAATAATATTATAAGTTTGAGTTTAGGAAAGTACGTGCAGCCAATTTCGAGTAGTAGCAAGTGTTTAGACATTTTCATAATGAATACAACTTCTGTACTTTGTCAGAACACGCCCACTAACACTAAATGTTGATTCTGATGCTACAATGGTAATAGGAATACTAAGTGCATCATGCACCGTTACTGAAAGATCGGGATATTTTTTAGGATGGTCCTTAAAATACATGAGAACATCCATCTCGTTAAACTTCTCAAGATCAAGTTTTGGTTCCTCTAAGTAAAAATTCAATTCTGACTTTCCATCGCCAGAGGCAATATACTTTTTATATTTTAAGTAAATATTTTTGTTAGGCCCACGGGCCGGCCCAGCCCAGTTTCAGTCAAGCCTCACGGGCCACAGGCTTACTTGGGCGGGGATTAAAAGCATCATTCTTAAATGGGCTCCAAAACATTCTAGCCCAATCCTACTAAATCACGGGTTGGGCTGGGCTAGCCCAGTGGTCCAAGCCCATATTGACGGCTCTACTTTTCAATAATAAAATGTAAAAATAGCTAGGGTGTTCATGATTCGGTTTAGATCGGTTTTTCTCTAAAGAGAAATCAAACAAAGTAAGTCGGCTCTTCAAATATTGGAACCAAACTAAATCAATTGAGTCGATTTTTTACTAATTCGATCTTTGTCGGGTTTTTTAGTTATTTATCGGGTTTTTTTCTTAAATATGAGACATATACTACCAAACACATATTATGGCGACTACATTTTCAAGGTAACGCTGTCAAACCAATTGCTTTTTGAGAATTCTATTATTTACCAAGATATATTGATGATAAATGAATCAAATAGTGATAAATAATTTAAGTACTCAATTAAAAATTAATTATTTTTAACATAAAATAAATTTTTGTACTTAGCAAAAGAAAAACTACCAGTCAAACTAGAATGTAAAAGCAATGAATTAGATTATTATAATAGTAAAGAACTAAACTAAAAATACAAATGATTAATATGTACCATAAAATTTTAAAAACTTTATATAAGAATATACATAGATATATGTGTAATAATAAACATAAATAGCTACTTCTATAGTCGGTTTGCTTCGGTTTTTGCTGATTATTTTTTATTAAAACCAAAACCAAATCAAATTTGATCGGTTTTTAAAATTCAAAACCAAAACCGTTCAAACATAAAAAAGTATCGATTTTTTGGTCGATTTGGTTCAGTTTTTTATTTTTTGGGTTTTTATGAACACCCCTAAAAATAGCTATCATGTTTATTTCCATGTTCAATCTTTGTTAATTCCTATTATACACGCGCTTACCTACAATTAGAATTATACTTTGTCACATATTTTTAAATTGACTGTACCCAACTCATGCTTGTTTGGATGGTTGTTACCAACTCACTCGACATGTGGCATTGGGCCTTTAGGAAGATGTCATTTTGGGCCTAATGAAGTGTGCTCATTATTGGCTGATTTATATTTATACCCATTTTTTTGTCACGTTTTAACTTATACCCGCTTTGCAAAAATATTTACAAGCGTACCCACATTTCGCATAAACTTTAGGCATACAGGCCTGAAGTAGCAAAGACTTTCACACAAACTTCAGCATTCTAGGCTTTTTCAAAAATTTCAGCAGAAGTGTTGAAGTTATTTAGTTCATTTGTAAAAATTTCAGCACTAAATAAGCTGAATTTTGTCCTGGATTAATTAGTTTTGTCATAAAGCTTTTTCAAAAATTTCAGCATCTTCTGCTGAAGTTCATTAGTTCATTTGTAAAAACTTCAGCACTTTATATGCTGAAGTTTTATCCTGGATTCATTAGTTTTGTCATCAATAGGTTTTTGAAAAACTTCGGCAGAAGATGCTGAAGTTATTTTAGTTGTAAAAACTTTAGCACTCAATATGGTGAAGTTTCTTCCTGGATTCAATAGTTTCTCATAAAAAAATTTTTGAAAAACTTCAGCAGAAGATGCTGAAGTTATTTAGTTTAGTTGTAAAAACTTCAGCACCCAATATGCTGAAGTTTTGTCCTGGATTAATTAGTTTTGTCATAAAGCTTTTTCAAAAATTTCCACAGAAGATGCTGAAGTTATTTAGTTTAGTTGTAAAAACTTCAGCACCCAATATGCTGAAGTTTTGTCCTGGATTAATTAGTTTTGTCATAAAGCTTTTTCAAAAATTTCAACAGAAGATGCTGAAGTTATTTAGTTTATTTGTAAAAACTTCAGTACTAAATAAGCTGAAGTTTTGTCCTGGATTAATTAATTTTGTCATAAAACTTTTTCAAAAACTCCAGCAGAAGATGCTGAAGTTGTTTAGCACTAAATAAGCTGAAGTTTTGCACAGATATCAAGAATGCGGCGCCTGAAGTTGTAAAAATTAGGGTATATGTTAAATCATAATATATTATAAGCATCAACATTTTTAGGTGAAGTTAGTTTACTAAAATGCCCTTTAAAACTTGAATGACCATTTTGTCCTTAAAGAAAGAAAAAACCTTCCCGTAAATGATTCTTATTTGTAACATTGAACCGTGTGAATATGGAGAATTTGTTTCATTTACCCATAGTTATTGCAGCTTATTAGGTGTGTAAATGTTCTTACATGTAGTTATTTCAGCATTTATTTTTGTTTCTTTCATCGTTTATAGTAATAATAACTATTTATTGGTTAGTTAAAGACAAAACAGATGATTTATTTACCTCTTTGTTTATTCAGTTTTGTTCCCACAATAATAAACGTTTGGTTAGTATTAATAATACAATTAAAAGGAAGACAAAAAGACTAATTCTTTATCTCCTTCTACGCACAATAGTAAAAACAACTACATTAGGAACATTTCAGCTTTAGACACTTAGAATTCTAGAAGACAATTATATAGATACATAATCCGTCTTAAACAATTGGAGATCCTATGTGTATTCATAGGTCACTAAGCACAACTGGATGTGCCTTTCAGTTACATTGAACTTCTACTCATCATTCAGATAATTTTCAGCATCCATAAGGTCTTACATTTCAGGCTGCGGTTCTTCGATTGTTCTCATATAATCATGATGGGCATCTATATATTGCTTCTCTGTCCCTTGTCTTCACGTTGTCACTCGACTTTTAGACACTAAAGGATTGAAGTGAATGCGTTCGAACTACTTTAGGCCTAGATCTTTTGAGGCCCCATTTATAACTATTTATTTATTATCAATAGTTGCTGCCATCATCATTTTTATTCATTGTTTCTTAGTTCCTTAAACACTGGGAAACAAAAGGAATTAAAAATATAGAAAAGAAAAATCATATATTTATTTGTAGATTTAATAAGGATGATAAAAATATCTCCAGGAAACCAAATAAAATAATAGAGGGATGACACAAAAAAAGCTTTCACTATCGAAAAGCATAGATTTTGCATCTCATAAAACTAGAAAAATAGACTTTAAGAGAGCGAAGCTAGATTGTAAATTAAGGGAGTAATGGTCCTGATGCTTAGCTTTGATGGAAAGATCATCGAAAATGAGGAGAGGAGACAACACTTGATGTATACGATAAGCTTTGCCCATATATATATATAGATATATATATATATATATATATATATA
>ML403092.1:0-11351 GCA_005239525.1 Nicotiana knightiana
CACATCTATACACTATATTCGTCTCAATTAATCATTACCAATCTACTCTACCATTAATCACTTACCTAACACACACGTTCCAGAACACTTTCATTTACCTCAAGGGTTGCACACTACCCAAATAGAATAGTGGGTTCCGTTTTAGCACACATTGGGAAATTACAACAATAAGGCAATTAGGGGAAGATGGGGTGCTTTTGCACAAAACCGAATATAAAATATAATTTTCTTAGAGATGAAAGTTCTGACAACACTACTAGACTTGTTCAAACAAATGGGGATATCTTTCTTTCATCTCATTTTCCGCTTCCCACGTGGCTTCCTCAATGTGCTGACTTCGCCACAATACTTTAATCGAAGAAATTTCCTTGTTCCTTAATCTACTGACTTGTCTATCAAGAATAGCAACCGGAACCTCTTCATACGATAATTCTTCATTAACCTCAATAGTTTCAACTGGCACGATGACTGATGGATCTCCAACCACTCTCTTCAACATGGACACGTGGAACACCGGGTGCACTAATGAAAATCCAGGGGGTAATTCCAACCTATAAGCCACTCGTCCTATCCTTTGAGCAATCCGATATGGTCCGACACACCTTGGGCTCAATTTCCCTTTCTTCCCAAACCACATCACTCTCTTTATGGGATATACCTTCAAGAATACCCAACCATCAACTTGGAATTCCAATTCTCTTCGACGAACGTCCGCATAGGATTTTTGGCGGCTCTAAGCCGTTTTCATCCTCTCCCGAATGACTCTAACCTTTTCCAATGTCTGGTGCAAAAGATCTGGCCCTAACAATTCTGTTTCGTCAACCTCGAACCACCCAGTCGATGAACTACACCTCCTACTATACAATGCCTCAAATGGGGCCATCTGAAAACTAGCGTGAAAGCTGTTACTGTAAGAAAATTTGATAAGCGGTAAATAATCATCCCAACTACCCTTGAAGTCCAACACACAAGCCTGTAACATATCTTCAAGCGTCTGAATAGTCCGCTCTGCCTGACCATCGGTCTGCGGATGGAACGTTGTGCTGAGATTTACCTGAGTACCCAAACCTTGCTGAAATTTCCTCCAAAAATTAGCCGTGAACTGGGCTCCTTGGTCTGAGATAATAGGAACTGGAGTACCATGAAGCCTGACTATTTCCTTGGTATACAACTGAGCGCACTAATCTGAAGTATCGGTGGACTTGACCGGCAAAAAGTGAGCTTATTTCATGAGTCGATCCACTATCACCCAAATCGAGTCAAACTTGAGCTGAGTGCGACGTAACCCTACAACCAAATCCATGTTGATCATTTCCTATTTCAACATTCGAATTTCCATAAGCTGAGTTAACCCACTAGGCCTCTGATGCTCGGCCTTCACCTGCTGACAATTCGGACATTTAGATACAAAGTCTGCCACACCTCTTTTCATATCGCTACACCAATAAACTTCCCGAAGATCTTGATACATTTTTGTAGAACCTGGGTGCACGGATTACCTAGAATTCTGTGCTTCCGCCATCACCTTCTCCCGAAGATTATCCACATCAGGAACACATAACCTTCCCTGGCACCGCAAAACACCATCATCGCTCCCGAGTGAAAATGCCGAAATCTTGCTAACCAAAACTGCCTCCTTCAACTGTGCCGATGTTGGATCAATAAACTGCTTCTCCTTGACTTCCACGACAAGTGATGATTCCGCCCCATTGTGCACCATGAATTTCTCCTCTTCTGAGGTCGAGAGACAGACCCCCAGACTAGCCAATCGACAAACCTCCCAAGACAACGACCTCTGATCTTCCTCCAGATGAGCTAGACTACCCATAGACTTCCGAATAAGAGCGCCGGGCACTATATTTGCTTTCCCTGGATGGTACAGAATGTTCATATCATAATCCTTAAGCAATTCTAACCATCGCCGCTGCCTTAAATTCACCTCCTTCTTGTTGAACAAATATTGAAGAGTCTTGCGGTCTAAGAACACATCCACATGGACCCCATACAAATAATGCCGCCATATTTTTAATCCAAACACAACTGCCGCGAGTTCTAAATCCTGCGTCGAATAATTCTTCTCGTGATTCTTGAGTTGCCTGGAAGCATAGGCTATAACCCTCCCGTGTTGCATCAACACACATCCCAAACCAACCCTTGAAGCATCGCAATAAACAAAAAATCCCTCCGTGCCTTCTAGCAAAGTTAACACCGGTGCCGAAGTCAATCTTGATTTCAATTGATGAAAGCTCTTTTCACAAGCATCTGACCATTGGAACTTAGTTTCCTTCTGCGTCAATTTAGGTCAATGGGGAGACGAGGGTACAAAACCCCTCCACAAACCTCCGATAATACCCAGATAGACCCAAGAAACTGTGAATCTCTGTCGGGGTCGTTGGTCTATGCCAATCCTTCACCGCTGTGATCTTCTGAGGATCAACCTTAATACCTTCTCTGCAAACAACATGACCCAAAAATGTGACTGACTCCAACCAAAATTCACATTTTTAAAACTTGGCATACAATTGGTGTTGATGTAGAGTCTGCAGAACTGCCCTGAGACGATTAGCATGATTCTCCCGACTGCGCGAGTAGGCAAGGATGTCATCAATAAAAACAATCACGAAGGAGTCAAGAAACGGTTTGAAAATCGGATTCATAAGATCGATGAAAGCCGCTGGAGCATTGGTCAGTCCAAAGGACATTACCAAAAATTCAAAGTGGCCATAACAAGTTTTGAAGGCGGTCTTAGGAATATCCTGCTCCCAGATCTTCAACTGGTGATACCCCAATCGTAAATAAATTTTTCAGAAGAACCTCGCACCCTGTAATTGGTCGAAAAAATCATCGAAACTGAGGCAATGGATACTTGTTTATGATAATGACCTTGTTGAGCTTCCGATAGTCAATACACATCCGAAGCAAACATCCTTCTTCTTGACGAAAAGAACTGGAGCACCCCACGGCGACACACTCGGCCGAATGAACCCCTTATCTAATAAGTCTTTCAACTGCTCCTTTAACCCCCTCAACTCTGCTGGCACCATTCTGTATGGTGGAATAGATATTGGCTACGTATCTGGCAATACATAAATCTCGAAATCGATCTCTCTATCTGGCGGAATCCCTGGAAGCTCTTCCAGAAACACTTCAAGAAACCCATTCCCAACTAGGACGGACTCGGGGGAAGACACTTTTGAAGTGGTGTCCGCAACTCGGACCAAATAAAAAATACACCCCTTTTTAATCATCCTCGACTTCTTAAGGTAGGAAATAAACCTACTATTTGGCACCACACCATTCCCTTTCCACTCAATAACTGACTCATTAGCAAACTCTAGCCTCATAATTCTGGTTCGGCAGTCGATTTTAGCAAAGCACTAGTAAAGCCAATCCATCTCCATGATAACATCGAAATCTACCATCCCTTGTTCGATAAGATCGGCCGTGGTATCTCAACCACATACTGTGGCAACACAATTCCTATAGACTCGTGCGACTGTAATGGAATCACTAACCGGAGTCGATACAAAGAATGGCTTATGGAGTTGTTCGGGTTCTCTCCCAAATCTTGAAGCAATAAATGGGGTAACATAGGACAAAGAGGACCCCGAATCAATAAGTGCATAACAATCAAGGGCTTGAACAACCTGAATACTTGTAAAAACATCTAGAGAAGCCTTCGCACTCTAGAGACCACTCAAAGCATAGAATCGGCTGGGTCCACCTCTACGACAAGCTCCGCCTCTAACTGCACCACGCCCTTCTTGAGCTGGAGGACGTACTGAAGATGCGACGACTGAATAACCGGACGGGTGAGCAAAATCACTACACATGCCCTGACTGGGCGCACGACAATCTCGTCGAATATGACCTCTCACCCCACACCCATAGCATACCGGGATATCCAGGTAACAAGGCTTGGTATGGAACCTCACACACTTCGGGCACGGAGCCCTCCTTTGCTGCTGGAACCTCCATCCTAGACGACCGGACTGATGGGGTCTCCTACTTTCTGATCCTGGTCCCGAGCGACTACTCTGCTGATACTGGTGCACTGATGGCGGTGCACTGTATGAGGACTGAGCATAAGACTGGGATAGGCCTGATGGTCCTCTCCCCTGAACTGGTCTCCCTCCTCCAACTGAACTCCCCGAGTGGCCCGTTGTGCGGGCCCTGCTGGTACTCTCCCTCTCCGACCTTATCTTCAATTTTCTAGCCTCTGTGGCCTGGGAGAATCCCACTATATTACGATAATTCATGTCTGAGTGCAAGGAAGATATAGTAGTTTCATTCACAACCAAGGGACAGAGGCCCTGAACCAACCGTCGAACTCTGGCATCCATAGCCGATACCAACCGAGGAACGTACTTGAACAACCTCACAAACTCCATGTGGTACTCCCACACACTCATATTACCCTTCTTGAGAACCTCAAACTCCGTAGCACGGGCTGCTATGGTCTCGGTAGGCAAGAAGTGATCCATAAACGCATCGACGAACTCATCCTATCTTGCCGGAGGACTTCCCTCCCCACGGGAATCCTCCCACACATCGAACCAGAAATATGCTGCTCCCCTCAACCTGTAAGACGCTAACTCAACCCCCTCTGTCTCTGTATCCTTCATAACCCAAAGCGTCTTGTACATTTCATCTAGAAAGTCATGCGTATCGGCCTCTGGATCAATACCTGAGAACTCTGGAGGGGCCAACCGCAGAAACTGATTGACTCTGGAACCGGCGGAATCTCCCTGTTCGCTAGAGGATACAGGGGAAACATGATATCTTTGGGCTTGAGCAGCCACTAACTGGGTCAACATATGAATATCTCCTCTGAGGTCCCCATCGGAAGCACCGGAACTTGGAGCTTGAGCCAAAGAAGGATCAGGAATATCGGCGGGAGGGATTGTAGCACCCTCCATCGCAGCAGGAATAGGAACACTCTGATCTGGAACAGAAAGGCCAGATGGATTCAAGGTAGGGGATTCGCTCTCACCCGCACTATCGGGTACAGAACTCACGATCACGTTGGGCCGGCATTGGCCTCTAGGCCTAGTCGAGTTCTCTTCTTTGGTGCCATTTCTGAAAATTTTGGAATAGAGCACGAGTTAGACAAGAGTATTCTCACTTTCAACTTCATCACACGATATAGAATAATAGTGAAAAGTGTGTTTCCTAAATGCCCATGTAGCCCCCTAACTATAGATGTGGTCGACAACACACCGATAAGAAGGGCTCTACTAGACACGGCTCCGAGACAACCTAGGACACTTTTAAAACCTTAGGTTCTGATACCAAGTTTGTCACGCCCCAAAATCGAGTGACGCGACCGGGACTCAACCGGGTGACCCCAGTCAAGAAAACATGATTTGCCTTTCTTACCCAACGCGCTTCCCCGTGTTTATATCATCCATTATTTATGTGAAACAGTGATATAAGATTAGAAGTAAGTGATTACCACACTAAATCCGATTTTTCCTTATTTTTTAATTATTATACTAGATTTCCCAAAACACACATAATAGATAAAACACTTCCCAATACGAATAATGATTACGAGCAAATACAACCACTGCCAAAAATATACATATACACACACACAGTGTCTCCCGAGCCTCTAAGAGTACTAAGAGTTTATACAATACTTGCCGGCAACAAGCCCCGGCTACACCTTACAATACATGATATACTCAAAAGGAGATGACATGAACTACACATGGCCCCGAGAGGAAGTGGGGCTCCCCAGTACAGCTGAAAGAGGATGAGGAGAGAGCACCACTAATGGCGAGCTGAGCTACCTACTATGGACCCACCTACATCCATATAAAAGATATAGCACCCCCGGAAAAAAGGGACGTTAGTACTGTGGAATAGTACTAGTATGTATAAACAAACTTTATCCCAAGTACAATCAAAGCGTACACAATTAAGAGAGTAATAGAACCAATTAATCAATGCACGTGGAAAGAAACAACAAAAATCAAACAAGGTTCACAATCTCTCCTTTTTCCCTTTTCAACATCATCGTATTCAAGAGCTCATTGATTTTCATTTCAGTAGTGATAATGATCACATTCCATCCTTATCACCTCGGCCACCCTTATTACCTCACACCTCATCAAGCTTATTTCTTCGTGTTGCGGCGCGTAACCCGATCCCACCTGTCAATCATATTTCGTAACAGCATCCACGAACAATTACATCACAAGACTCATCATTTCAAGGAATACAAGTTCATATCAATTATTTATTTATTTGGGCCCAAGGCACCATAACTCTCATAAAGTAGTAATTTAGGTACACGGTGTTGCCATAATCGTTCAACTCATTTACATCATTTCACAGTACCCTTTTTCATTACTTTCCACGCACGATTTTTAGCCATTTTACACATTCCCACATTTGGGCACATCATCAATCTTTCATTCATTCACATCCTTCCATATCGATACCCTTTATCATTTACGAGNCCATACATACCTCGAATCATGATTTTTCCTTAATTTCTATCTCAAATCACCGGACCTTCTAGAACCTTCAATCTAATTCACGATGCGACACATTTAAACTTAGAATAAGGAAGCATGAACATTTCTTGAACTCACTTTAGCTTTTTATCAAACACTAGGTGTTCTTTTAGATTAAATAACCCATTTTTAATGAAAGGTTACTCCAACCTATTTTGCTTTACTAGATTATGATAAATTGGGTACATGCATGCAAGATTCTTAATCCCATCTTTATGAACTATCCTACCCATGTTTTATTTTAACAAAAATCTAGAAATTAGGGTTATTGAGGTAGACGCTTACCTCTTAGAGTGAAGAAATTTGTGTTCTACTTGATTAGTTCCAAGCTTGCGTGATGAAGGAAGACCAATTTGATGAAGTTGGGACATTCTCTCTCTAGAACCCACTCTTTCCTCTCTCTAATCTCAAAAAAAACATTAACAATGAAGGGGAGGGTATTTTAATGAACTGGGGTCGGCTTTTAAAAATTAGGAAAAACAGGGCCCGACACAAGAATGCGGTGAGGAATGCGGTCGCATTCCTGACATGCGGTCCACAGATCCGACCGCATAATGGCCCTCAATATGGGCCAAAATCCTAAACACACTGCCCAGGTATGCGACCACTGTGCGGTCCGCATACACGTTATGCGATCGCATATTGGACCGCATAGTTGACCTCAAATTGGACAGTGATCTGCCCATGTGTGCGACCATTATGCGGTCCGCATACACGTTATGCGATCGCATAGTGCGTCGCATAAAACCTACTTTCTGGAAAATTTTACTCTTTAAGTCTCGGGATACTTTTTATTCAATTTAGGTCCGTTTAAAAAATTTCCACAATAAAAACAACTCGGGGACTCATTCGGGCATTATTTTTAAACAAGAAAATTTTACGAGTCTTTACAAAATCATATCATTCTTTTATAATTATTCAGCTGCTATTTACTTATTATACATGTTTTAGTGAGAGCATAAAACCTATGAAGGAGATGTTGTTAAACTAGTTGTTTAAAATCNAAAATTTCTGGAGTTAACCGAACTATGTGAGGCTTCTGGAAGTAATTTAGTTATATGTAGCTTGTTGAAATGACCGGATTATGTGAAAGTTGATAGAGTAACTGGTAATGTGTTGAATTTGCTATACATGTGTTTCGGGGGCTCTCTGACAAGTAGATAGGCCTAATTACAAAGGAAACTCTGGCGATATTTTCAGGAAATATCGGAGTTAGTAAGAATTTGGGGGTTGGCTTATTTTGTGTTTTTTCTACTCTTGTGATTCCCCCATTCTTATTTGAGGATGAATGATTTTAAGTGGGGAGAATGTAAAGACCCGTAAAATTGTATGGCTAAAAAAAATGCCCAAATAGGTCCCCATGTTGTTATAACTGTAGAAATTCTTAAAACGGACCTTTTTTAGTAAAAACTACCTCGAGACTTAAAAGATATAATTTTCCAGATTTGCGCAGGTCTGTGGTCCACTATGCGATCGCAGATCAGGTATGCGGACCGCATATGAGTCGCATATTTGGACAGCTATGCGGCCTAGAATGCGATCGGATTTCACGAATGCGGGCCGCATAGTTGTTGCATTCTTACACCTTGAATTTTGCGGAGGGAGTTATGTGACTCACTATGCGATTGCATAACAGGTATGCGGACCGCATAATGGTCGCATACCTGGGCAGTCTACCTTTCTTTTTGGCCCATTTGAGGTCCATTTATGCGACAGGAATGCGGACCGCATAGCAGGAATGCAACCACATTTCTGCTTCGGGACTGTTAAATTTCTAATTTTATACCCGACCCCCAGTTCATTAAAATACTTACCCCTTTAATTTTAAGCCTATTTTATGATAAATTAGAGAGAGTAGAGAATGGTTTCTCGAGAGAGAGAGTGTCCAACTTCATCAAACTTGTTCCTCCATCACTACTCAGGCCTGGAACTAATCAAGTAGNGCCTAAAACTAATCAAGTAGGACACCATTTTCTTCCCCATGAGAGGTAAATTCTACCCCACCAACCTTAATTTCCAGATTTTGTTAAAATAAAACATGGTTATGTAAGTTCATGATGATAGGGGTAGGAGTCTTGCATGCATGTAACCAACTAGTCATAATCCAGTAAAAGGAAATTGGTTAGAGTAATCTTTCACTAAAAAAAAGGCCATTTAATCTAAAGGAGCACCTAGTGTTTAATATAATGATCAAGTGAGTTCAAGAAACGATCGTTATTCCTAATTCTAAGTTCAATTACGCCACATTGTGAACTAGATTGAAGGTTCTAGAAGGCCCGGTGAATTGTGGTAGAAATTAAGGAAAAATCAAAAATCAAGGTATGTATGGCTAACTGTAATCTTTGTAGAGTCATCTTTTTCGTGTCCGGGCACTCGGTATAATGTCACGACCCAAACTGGAGGATCATGACTAGCACCCGGGCCATACTTGCCGAGCACCAACGTACATTTTATCTAACCTTCTTATTATCTTTAAGGGATAACGAGATCAATATAAATGGTAGATATGGATCATGAACATACATCACATGGGATNATCATGAACATACATCGCATGGGATAAAAGGCTACGGCCAAACATAAAGACTACAGTCATATCAAAAAGCTCCTCCGAAATTAGTGCGGCTCAGAGACGTACGACTGCCACCATAAAACTACATGTTACCCTTAGCATAACCAAAAGAGATTAGACCATATCAGATCCAAAGAATGAAAGGGCTTCAAAACAATCAACCTTCAAGAAAAAGTCTTCGAAAATTCAGCCTTCGAGAAAACCTCCCGAGGTGCTCATTTTTTTCACATATCGACTCAGAATCAATGTTCTATCGAGCTGTTGAAGAGTCAGACGAACACAAAAACATTAAAAAAAAGACTTTAACGAGGGAAAACTACGGCCACATTAGAGGTCGCATCGACCCAATACGTAAGAGACTAAGGGCCAGCCTAAAAAGCCTCCGGGCCAATCCACATTAGGGGTCACATCGACCAATGTGTAAGAGCCTAAGGGACAATCTAAAATGCCTTGTGGCCAGTCCACATTAGAGGTCATATCGACCCAATGCGTAAGATCCTAAGGGCTAGCCTAAAAAGCCTTCGGGCCAATTCACATTAGAGGTCACATCGACCCATTGTGTAAGAGCCTAAGAGCCAGCCTAAAATGCCTAGGGGCCAACCTTAGAGACTCATGGCCGATTTGAAAAACCTAAGGGTCGACGAACCTGAGTAAAGATTTGACTCGAGGACTGAGTCCTAAATAGTTAACTATCAGTTGTTACCAAATTGCTCATCAAGCACAAAACCCCAAGGGGTTCATTTTGAAATCCGATTCATCTGACTAATTTTTGCCAAACATCACGATTCACGACAAAAACAAAGACACTAACAAGTGGAAATTTATATAAAGGGAAAATTGAAAGGTTTCTTTTTATATATGTAATGATGAAACCACACATTTACAATGCTCTCTGAGAGCCCTATGTAAAGAATCAAAACAGAAAAAGCCTACCTTACTCTCGGGGACTTAGTCTTTCTTCCCCTCGGGGACTGCAGCTCCATCGGCCTCCTGGGGACTGGCTCTCTCATCTACCTCTTCCTCATTGTCTTCGGTATCATAAACAAGGAATTTGGCGTCAAACTAAATCTGAGAGGTTGAATCCCCTAGCATGGATATCCTCAAGGGTTTCTCTCCAGGAGTTGCATCAGGCATAATCATTGATCAGTCACTCTCGGTCAGAAGCCTCCCCTAAGTTCATACGATCCTCGATGGCATCTTTTAGGTACATGTCCACCTTCTTGTCGGCTTTTTCTCGAACATCCTCGACCTTCGGCTCGAGCGTCCACGAGCTAAGCCTTCATTTTCAAAAGGTCTGTGTCAAGATTAGTAATCCTGCTCGTCTTAACTGAGCTGCTTCCTCGAGTATCCGAAGCTATGTATCGAGGGCAGAGTATTTATCCAAAGCTTTCCTTGCAACCGGAACATGAACACCTATTTGTGCCTTCAACTCATTACGTTCAAAATTTTCCTGGCCGATCTCACTCCAATGCTGTTCCAGCACGTCCATTTTTCTCTGCAACTAAGATGGAAAAACATTAGTTTCCAAAAGTGGAAAAAGAAACTGATATTCTCTCAATACGAAGGTTACCTGCTTCTGGAGATGTCCATCGTAATTTTGACTTCGGTTTATCTCCGATCGACTGTGCATGAATTATCTTTTCTACTTATCACAAAGAAGCCTACGATATTTCTCCTCATCCAAGGGTTTTAGAAACTTAGCCTTACAATGAAGCATCTCAAACTTGAGCTTGTCGAAGGCCCGTGGGATGGAAGTTCCAGTTAGATGGATAAAAATACGAAGCTGAGAAGGCCAAAATATTACCGAGGATCACCATAGAGCAGAGTAGTTGAGCCTCCTCGAATGTCGAGCACACATCTATTGGTCTTTTCTCATCGGCCCCAGTTGAACTGCCCTGTACATCCTTTGAAGTAACTTTAAAGGGAGAAGAACATCCTTTGAAGTACCTTTAAAGGGAGAAGAACATCCTTTGATGGTACTTCAAAGGGAGAAGTCCCCCGAAGCTGGAGACCCCGGGTTCAGTAGGCCTAGCTTCCTCGGGAGACTTCTAGGTTCTAGACTTTGATATAGTGTCGTCCCTTGCAGTCGCATCGCTACTTGTATGCCGGCTGATGGATATGAGACCTTCCTCGATTGTTGTGTCTTCTTTGTGCCTCCGGGCAGGCCCTGCGTAACTATTAAACTGGTTTTGGCTAGATTGGGAGCAATCGGAAGCCAATTGGAGGGGCAAGAGCATAGCGGACCCGGTAGAGGT
>ML403094.1:0-45635 GCA_005239525.1 Nicotiana knightiana
CTCCCATTTTCTTGAAAAGATTCCCCTCAGCTGGAACCTCTATTACCACCTACCGAATCTCTCTGCTGGAAGACCCTACTTCCCTAACGGAAGGCATATAAGCATGTAGAGATGGAACAACAACAGGCACGGAGGGTTGAGGAGATGGAGAAGCCACAGGCAAAGCAGCAGGCACAGAGAGTTGAAGAGTCGAGGAAGTTACAGGCAAAGCAACAGCAGAAGTTGAAATAGCCAAAGGAACAGACGAGACATCTTCTCTCAAAGAAGCAGGAAAGATAGCAGCCAAAGGGACATCGTCAGGAGCGAGATCACCACCCTCATGAATAGGGTAATGAGAAACATCATCAAGGGCAGGGGGCTCAATCACATACACGGAAGGAAAGGTTAAGTCTGTAAGCTCATCATCTAAAACCACTCGCCTTCTCCGTGGCCTGTGCACTAAAGCACCCTCTTCTTCTTCTTCTTCTTCTTCTTCTTCTTCTACAGAACGAGACTCACTAATCTTCCTCTTTGAGGAAGATGTACCAACAATGATTTTTTGGTACTGAGCCAAAGACATCTTTGGGATAGATGAAGCAGACACCCCCCGAGCAGAGAACCCTATTAAAAGGGAAAAAGTTAAACGACAAAGAAAGAAGAGACTCAAGTAAGGAAAGAAGCAAGAACAAGAGCTTCACTAATCGTGGGTCTTGACTTGCCAACCATACCTCCCAATGAGGTACTTCCAAGATCTCTCTTCTGAAGGAGCAACAGACAACAATTTTTCTACCCAATCACGAATACCAGAGACATTCTCAACAGTATTCATGATTGCTGAGAGAAGAAAAAACAGATACGGTGTTAATAAAACATCTCAAGTCAAAATGAGAAAAAGTAAATAAATGTGAGTTAAAGCGTACTCACGTGCACGATATCACTTCTCATCAAAGGGAAGATTTTCTTCACCCACTACACCAAAAGTGGGTACAGCAACATACTGGAGGTACCAACCGCTATCCTTATCATCTCCAGGGGTTACCAACACTCTTTTGCTCCTAACAGTCAGAGTGAAAACCCCTTCACGAAATAAGGTAGGAGAGAAGAGATGAATAAGATGAATGAAAGTAAAAGGAACCGAGGCTAAAGAACCCAAACTCCTAATACATGCGACAACTCTCCACACAAGCGGACCAACTTGTACTAAGCAGATATTGAAAAAACGGCAAAACTCCATTATAACTGGGTCAATGGGGGGTCTAAACCCTAGAGTGAAAGGATACATATAAACAAAAGAATATCTTGTCTTGTAAGACATTATTCTTTTGTTACTATTCGGAATATAGACAGGAAAATCATACCTCGAAAAGCACTCCCTACGAATAAGGGAAATCTGACCCTTAGTTATAAGGGTTGAATATCTTTCGACACTTTCAAGAGAAGAAGATTGGTCTACCAGAACTTGACTATCCCTAGCAAAAATAAATTCATCAGGGATAATTTCATCGACTCCAGGTTCACAAAGGTGTTCGCCTCTACCTCTAGACAGAGACCGAGAAACCCTAAACCTTGGAGAAACTAGAGATCTAGCTAAAGAAGAAAGGACTATCTGAGGGAAGAGGAGCCCCTCGAAGGAGTGGATCCTAGACTTCTAAGTCTACCACCCCTCTGACTCCTAGTCGGAGCAGAAGATGGCGTTAAACTTTCAATATCAATTACTCCTTGAGGTTGGTTTGAAGAAGACATAATTTCAAAGGCAAGAAGAAATTTCTTTACAAAAGACAAAGTTAGAAAAGCGTTTCGTGGAAGCAAAGAAAAGAAGAAAGGTATTTATACTTGAGGACAACCGTCAAACATAGGAAAAAAAAAATAATGATGAAAAGTCATAATTGAAGATGTCACTTCGGGACTGGCACAACTGCAAAAAGCCCTAAAAGGTGCCGTGTAAATGCATAACCAATCTGAAAAGGACACGTGGTATGAGCATTAAATGGAAGTGACAAACGACGCCTATGGTGCAGAGAAGGATAGAATGATTCGAGGAAAAGCGGCGTTCCCGCCATAAATGAATATCCACTTACCAAATATTACTTGTTAAATATATGGTAAGGGGGGACTATCTGTATTGGTAAAAAAGAGTTTCACACGTAAGCCAGTTTTTGACAACTCGGCCAGTCACGTGGACACAGGAAAACGCGACAGCTGGATGTGACCCTTTGAAGAGGTACGGTACAAAGAGGCATGGCTCAGTAAACCCTCGAGCTTATCAGCCACGGAAAACTCAACTTGATCAAAACAGGAAAGAGGCACGGTCAGAATGTATCTAGACAAATCTAAGGGCAGATTCAAAAACCCACAATTGATTACTCGAACGTTATGTAACCGTACCCCAATTACCGTTATCCTTTGTAACGCATCATTAATGTCATAATTAGTCATTAATGAGCAACCATAGCAAGAATTGTACGTTATAAAAATCTCCTATATAAGGGAGGGGAAGACAGCTTGTAAAGGCATATGATTCTCGAATATAATTGATTTCTATTTTCTATATTTCTGCAATATTGTCTATTATCCATTTTCTCCATTTCTTCGATTATTAGTAACCCGTATTCATCTTAAAAATAAGCTTTAGTCAAATGGTCTAATTCTTTGGGTAAACAGGTACATCGGTTGTAATTATTGTTATGCATCTCATGTTGAAAAGAGTTATTGATGGAATAGTTCTTGTTGCTTTTATTCTTCGTTGTCTTATCAGTTTTGTCCATATTTAACTATTGTGGTTCTCTTTATTTCTTCTTCTTGTTATTTTTGTGCTTACAATTCTGTCATTAGCTTATGTTATTAACCTGCTTCGTTATCATTTATTTCTATGCCTTCCATTACTTCTCGTTATTATATTTTTGTTGTGTTTATTATATCCTAGTAAGTGTCTTGACCTGGCCTCGTTACTATTCTATCGAGGTTAGGCTCGATACTTACTAGGTACTGTTGTGGTGTATACTCATTCTACACTTCTGTATATCTTTTTGTGCAGATCTAGGTACGTCTTCAGTGCTGGATGTTAGTGATTAATTGTAGCTATTTTCCGGAGACTTCAAGGTATGCCTGCCCAGCGTCTGCTAGCCTCAGAGTCACCTTCCTTTATCTTTTCATTCTATTGTATTTCTTATCCAGACGGTGTTGTCGTAGCCATTGTAGATTATTCTATATAGCTTATAATTCAGTTCTACGGGTTTTGAGAAGAGTGTTGTTGAGATCCTATTTTGGAAGTTTATATGCGTTTATCAGTCTTGCTTTAGAATTTTTGTTGATTATCTCTGGTAAGTTATTATTAAATATTATGCTTACCTAGTCTTATAGGCTAGGTGCCATCATGACATCCTAAGGTGAGAAATTAGGGTCGTGACAAGTTGGTATTAGAGTTCTAGGTTCATAGGTGTTACGAGTCATAAGCAGGTATATTAGAGTCTTGCGGATTGGTACGGAAATGTCTATACTTATCTTCGAGAGGCTACGGAATATTTAGGAAGCTTCCACTCATTTTATTCCTTATCGTGTGAATTGGTTCACTTCGAAATCTAAATGTGTCTTTCTACTCTCTCACAGATGGTGAGTACACGCACTGTTGGATCCGACGATCAGACACTCGGGCCCCCTGCTAGAGCCGCGAGAGGCCGAGGAGGGGCACGTGGTGCAGCTAAAGCACCTACCCGAGCAGCGAATGAGGAGCCACCAGTAGCTCCAGTTAGGGGGCAGGCACCTGAGGTGCCTGTTTCCACCCCTGCACTTCAAGAGACCCTCGCACAGTTCTTGAGCATGTTCAGTACTCTATCTCAGCGAGGTTGATTCCACTTGCACCAGCCAAATATCAGGCTAGGGGAGGAGCTTAGACTCACGCGACCCGTACTCCAAAGCAGCAGGTCAATGTTGATCAGGTCTCAAAGGTTATATTAGTGCAGCCTATTGTTCTAGTTCAACCCGAGGTTAGGGCAGTGGCATCTGAGGAGGAGCAGCTTAGACTTGAGAGGTTCAAGAAGTATCATCCTCCTACTTTCAGCGGCCTAGCTATAAAGGATGCATATGGTTTTCTAGACAAGTTCCACTGTACTCGCCGCACCATGGGTATTGTGGAGACAAGTTGAGTTTCTTTTACTACATTCTAGTGGCCAGCAACAGCATATCAGAAGTGGCGGGCTTACGAGGAGGGTAGCCCAGCTGATACAGCTTCACTCACATTGACTCAGTTTTCAGGGATGTTCTTGAGGGAGTTTGATCCCTAGAGCCATCCAGATGCGTGGCGCGCGGAGTTTGAGCAGCTGCGTCAGGGTACTTTGAAAGTGTCAGAGTATTCTATTAGGTTTACTGAGTTGTCCAGACTGATACGCTCAAATTACACCTTAAGATAATGTAAGCGGTCGATTGTCAAATATAATAACCCAACAAGGTTGGGGTCGAATCCCACAGAGAACAATATGGAGGCGATTAGGAATGTAAGAGAGTTATCACTTATCGCGCAATGCCAAACAAAGAGATTTTGGTTTTTAAAATGTTTATAACTAAAGGCGAAAATATAAAAAAAAAACCTAGAAAGAAACTAAAATGATCAATGGAAACAAGAATGAATGCATCGGGTATTACACTCAAGTAACGATCCAATATATTTCACGATTTTACAAATATAAGCGAGTTTATGTTAATTAGCCAGGAATAATAGTTCTAAACTAGATTTTTCCAAAGACTAATAAGACTTCCTAATTGAATTATTCCTAACCCAATTAAGAGATTAAGCACACCCAGATATGGCTACAAGCAGTTCAATCCTATCCCTAGGTAGAATCTATAAAATGAGGGTTCAAGCCTCAAGTTCTTGTTAATTAATCTTTCCCAACCCCAAATTATCTTTTCCAAATTAATTCGGAGTTAATGGGCGAGTCCTAGGGTTAGCTAATCCCTTTGGAAACATTAAAGAACAAGAATAATTAAAGTAACAATAACTCACTTCATAAATATATAAAAATCATTCAATACATAAGCACAACAAGGTATTTAATCCACACTTTAAACATGAATATTTCCATAAACAAGAACTAGTGTTGGAAATAAATACTACACACTTAAATATTCAATACAAAGAAAGGAAATGAAGAAACAAACATAAATGGGTAATAAATCCTTAACCACAAGGTTGAAATCTTCAAATCCCAAGTGTGTGTGCAAACCCTAGCTTCGACAAATGTTTTCTCTCTTCTTTTCTACTCAAAAATATATTTTACAATGCCAAAGATATGCCAAAATATCTGCTAGGTCGAGTATATGTGAGTTGGTAATAAGAAAATGTGATTTAACAATTTTGTACAGTCCTGATGCCCGTTGACCGCACCTGCGGAAGATTCCTCGCAGGTGCGGCTCCGCAGAAACGGACTCACCATCGTAGGTGCAAGTCTGGGTATCTTGAGCAATTTCCGCAGATACGGATGAAATGTCGCACCTGCGGTTCCGCAGGTGCGTGAACTACTTTGCAGGTGCGGATTTAATACAGTTTAGCTCTTCTTCGCAGGTGCGAGGTCGCACTAGAGGTCTAGAGTCTGCAGGTGCGGTATCACTGGAGGTTTTGTGCATTTTTCACCACTTTGTGCTCAACTCCACTCCAATTCAACACCAACCACTTCATGGCATCATTTCCCTGAAATTCGAGCAATACACACTATAAACGACCTCATGTTATCATTGAGTGATGCAAAATCTAACGAAAAGAGGCTAAAACGAGTGGTAAAATCACCACTCATAAACACCCCCAACTTAAAGCTTTTGCTTGTCCTCAAGCAAATCAAAACCAATAACTCAATGAGGCTCTACAATTTCAAGCACAAGTTGCATTGCTAGCATTTACAAATCACATTCTCCAACTAAGCATTATACTTATGGATTTGGTTGGTACTAATAATTAGGCTCAAGTATGCATCTTACCCGAATAACTCCCTCATTTAAAAACAACTACAAGAAGTGCAAGGGAGTTTCAAAAAAGATCAAGTGACAAGAATAAGCCTCAAGGAGTGACTCAAAAGCACTGTTCTCCTACATATGCTCAACTCATTCATTTCCGGATATATCAATTTCACCAATTTATCTTAATTCATGTTCCCTCACAAAAAATAAAGTCCCAAAATCACCATATTTATAAGAACAACACAAGGGACAAATTCACAAAGACACTCACTCTCACAAAGAATTTCATGTGTTACAACATATCATGCCATAGGCTTGCTCTTATCTTAATTCATCGCCTTTTCAAGAACATTCGGTTGGAGATCCCATAAGGACTTTTTAAGCTTGTAATGCAGGCTTAGGGAAGGGTTGGATAAACATTTGGGTACACGTGACTACACCCTCCTTGAACACTACTCACATTTTTCTTTCTTGTTGCCCTTTGTTTCTTTTCAAACCACATAGCCCTCATTGGCTCCTAGTTACCAACATCGAACCATTTTAAGTACCTCTCTAATTTTCTTCAAGGCTCCAGATTGATATATGTACAAATATTTCTTTTTCTTTTCTTTTTCTCTCTTTTATTTTATTTTTTTTTTCTTTTGGAGCTTGAATAATTTCATGTGAACACTTTGAGGTATAAGTTCCTACACTCAATATACAACCTTACCAATTTACAACTTGATACCACACCCCCAACTTAGGATTTTAGCCTCATTCTCAATGTTCAAGGAGGGACGAGTTCAAAAGAGGGAATTATTTTACAAAATGGGAAAGGTTTGTAATGAGGTGACCAAAGAAACGATTAAAGGCTCAAATAGGGTAACTAGTGATAATATTTACGCAATGCTAAGCTTTAAAGACAAAAGAGGTTTTTCAAATAACACAAAGAATTCCTAAGGTCATTTCTCCAACCAACGTAATTATTATTAGCATTGAAAAACTAACCGGGCAAGTTCTAGATGATGAAGCAAACACAGGAATTATTTACACAAACTCTAACACACATGGCACATGAACTAGTAAAGACGGATCAAGTTCACTTCTTAATAAGAGCATCAAGAGCAATATCATGCAAACTAGTAGGCAAAGAGTCACTAAAAGAGCCAAAAATTTATCACACAAATTATTCTTCACCATGAAACTTACTTGTTTTAATTCAAAACCAAAATTTTTGGAGCGGTACTCTTAATTCACATTTCACATACAAGAGACTAATTTCTTTAGTACCAAATAATCCAAAAGTCTCATCCTAGCAAAACAAGACTAATTCCCTTAAGAAAGTTGTCATACCATCTATCATAGGGAAAAGTCACCCGGTTCACTTCAAAAATGTTCCTTGGGAAAGAACCGTAGCATAAAGAAAACCCAAGGAAACACTACCATAGAGATAAAATTAAAAGAACAAAACTATTAAAGATAATAGTAAAATAAAAAGCAACTAATACTAAAGAAGAAAAAATAATACAAACTAAAAGCTACTAAAGAAAATAAGTAAAGAAAGAAAAACAAAAAATAAACTAATCACACCAAGCTCAGCAAGAGCTCATGACATAACAAAATAAGCCCGGCAAGGGCACACAATATCCATACAATAAAGAAGCCCGGCAAGGGCACATCCATAAAGTCATAGTACAAATACAATATGCTCCTAAAGCCACCCCCAACTAAATATATTGCAGTGTCCCCACTGCACACTATAAAAAATAAAGAACAATAGTTTAAGGGTCTCCCTGAGGTCTGCATCAGACTAGCAGACTGCAGGAGAAGAGGCTGGTCAATGCTGCTGAGAACTCTTGTCATCATCATCATCTGCATCGGCATTAGTGTACCAAATTAAAACACTGCAATTAGTGTACCAAATTGAGTTCTAACTTCGTCAACACTGAATCTTTGGTACCTCGCTCAAAATTTTCTTTTGGACCATTTATAATCGTTTCTTTTCCATGAAATTTGGGTACTCAGTTTTCCCCTCAAAATGTTGGTTCACAGAGGCCAGCACACAATAATCTACTCTCAACCAAATCCTTACTCTAATTCTACCCTAAATCAGAAGGGTCATGGGAATGGGGGTAAACGGCCATGAATGGCTTGAACAATACAGAACCCACACAAGGAAGATAGAGTAGGGGCAGATGAATAAAAAAGTAGAGCTAGGGAGAGTGAAAATACTTGTGTCTCTTATGATCTTCAGCGTGAGAGATAAGATGTAACAAAAAAATTTTCCTTCTTTGAGTTTTAGGGCTTAGAAACTGACCTGTGGGATAGAATTTTGATTTTGGTTGTGCGAAGTTCGCACCTGCGGAGACATTACCGCACATGCGCTTGCGCATGTGCAGAAATTCAACTGCACCTCCGTGAAAGTGCGCACTTGCACTTCAGTAAACGCATCTGCGGGGCCGCACCTGCGTGGACTTGTCCGCATGTGCGGAATCCCTAGGCTCAGCCATTATTTTTTTTGTACATTTTTTGCGGTCCCATCTTTTGCTCGCACATACAACTCTGCGATAGCATTTTGCACTGGCCTCATCGCAGAGTTGGTCAGTGTGTTGCCCAACCTTTTTGTTGCTCCTTTTGTATTGTATTTGGCTACCTGGTCACCCCAACCTGCTCAAATCAACTCCAAAAATTCTGAAACTTGGTAGATCGGTTAGAAAAAATATAATAAGCTATTCTAAAAAGAAAATTCCAAAAATGACCAAAATGTTTTTAAAAATGATGGGTTCCTCCCACCAAGCGCCGCATTTAACGTCGTGGCACGACGCACGTCAACCTTACCACTTTTCTCGCCACTTTGACGATATGAACTGGGCACCTAGCTTGGAATCAAGCTCGTGACCACGGGCAGTGGGGGGTGGTAAGTAGATGATCGAGCCAATCCTCAAATTTTTCATTTTGCACTTCTTGGCTTTCATGTGAGGTATGTCATTTTGCTTTCTTGTTTCCTCAACTTGTAAGATGTATGGTATGAATTTTTCCTCCTTGCAATCCCTCATTGATTCGTGTAGTTCAACTTCCGTATCACCACACAATTCCAATGTTGAAAAATGCTTGGAATGTGCCTTCAAACCTCCAACTTGCAATTTTTCCCGGATTTTGACATCCTCCTTTCCCCCCGGAATAGAGTCAATTTCAACCAAATTTTCAATCACCCTAGTTGACTCTAATTCCATATTTTTCTCGGCATCACTAACACTCATGGAGTCGGTTGGCGGATGTTCAAGGCTTGATTCCCCAAAGTAAGGCTCACTCTCACCCTCGGAATTGGAATCTTCTTGGGTTCCATCCACACTCTCAACTTGAGAGGCATAATGAGCCTCCATCAATGCTTGCATTTGATCTTCCAAAGTGCGGATGTTCTCATCATTTTGAGTCACATCATGTTTCAATTCCTCGAGTGCAAATTTATTCTTTTCCTCATTTTCAAGAATGGCCTCCAACATGAGCATCATCCTCTCATTTTGAGCATTTGAGAGTTCTTCTTGGTTTTGTTCAAGTACCAAGGAAGAATTTTCAACTTCAACCTCTAAGGAAGGTTCTTGGCTATCACTCACCTCCAAGGCTTTTTGAACCCTTGAAGCTTCAATCATAGCATCCATTTGTGAGTGCAACCTTTCAAGTGCCAAATCATTTTGGAGACTAGTCTCCCAAAGTTCTTCCAAGGAATTTTGCTCATGGTTCCCTTCTTCAAGTAAGCACTCCAACATGAGCTTGAACTCTCCATTTATACCGTGCTCACTTCCCTCCACTTCTTCACCCCTAAAGTTTCCATCACAAAAAGTAGAATCATCATAGTGGGGGCTTGGGGAAGGGAAGGACAAATATGCACAATCATATCAATGACCATTTTGGCGACCACACCTATCACAAATACTCTACTCATGGGTGAGATTCTGCGCACAATCCATTCCCAGGAGAATTTAAACAATTTTGCCACAAGTGTGGTCCTCCACAATAAGGACAAGGGTCATCAAAGTATGAACAACTACCATCCGACCAATTTTCGTTATATGATGCCATATAATTTTTTTTTTAAAAATTAAGAAAAATAAGAAATAAAAATAATTACACAAATATTCACAACTTTGGATCAAAGAACTTATGCTTACTTCTCAAACAACCTAAATTACGCCAATTGTTCCCCGGCAACAGCGCCAAAATTTGATACGCTCAAATTACACCTTAAAATAGTTTAAGCGGTCGATTTTCAAATATAATAACCCAACAAGGTTGGGGTCGAATCCCACGGAGAACAATATGGAGGCGATTAGGAATGTAAGAGAATTATCACTTATTGTGCAATGCCAAACAAAGAGATTTTGGTTTTGAAAATGTTTATAACTAAAGGCGAAAATATAAACTAAACTAGAAAGCAAGTAAAATGATCAATTGAAACAAGAATGAATGCATCGGATATTAAACTCAAGTAACGATCCAATATATTTCACGATTTTACAAATATGAGCGAGTTTGTGTTAATTAGCCATGGATAATAGTTCTAAACTAGTTTTTTTCAAATACTAATAAGAGTTCCTAATTGAATTATTCCTAACCCAATTAAGATATTAAGCACACCCGGATATGGCTACAAGTAGTTCAATCCTATCCCTAGGTAGAATCTATAAAATGAGGGTTAAAGCCTCAAGTTCTTGTTAATTAATCTTTCCCAACCCCAAATTATCTTTTCCAAAATTAATTCGGAGTTAATGGGTGAGTCCTAGGGTTAGCTAATCCCTTTGGAAACATTAAAGAACAATAATAATTAAAGTAACAATAACTCACTACATAAATATATAAAAATCATTCAATACATAAGCACAACAAGGTATTTAATCCACACTTTAAACATGAATATTTCCATAAACAAGAACTAGTGTTGGAAATAAATATTACACACTTAAATATTCAATACAAATAAAGGAAATGAAGAAACAAACATAAATGGGTAAAAAATACTTAACCACGAGGTTGAAATCTTCAAATCCCAAGTGTGTGTGCAAACCCTAGCTTCCACAAATGTTTTTTCTCTTCTTCTCTACTCAAAAATATATTTTACAATGCCAAAGATATGCCAAAAGATCTGCTAGGTCGAGTATATGTGAGTTACGAATAAGAAAATATGATTTTACAATTCTGTACAGTCCTGATGCCCGTTGATCGCACCTGCGGAAGATTCCTCGCAGGTGCGGCTCCGCAGAAGAGGACTCACCACCGCAGGTGCGAGTCTGGGTATCTTGAGCAATTTCCGCAGATGCGGATGATAAGTCCCACCTGCGGTTCCGCAGGTGCGTGATCTACTTCGCAGGTGTGACTTTAATACAGTTTAGCTCTTCTTCGCAGGTGCGTTCCATTTTCCGCAGGTGCGAGGTCGCATCAGCGGTCTAGAGTCCGCAGGAGCGGTATCACTGGAGGTTTTGTGCATTTTTCACCACTTTGTGCTCAACTCCACACCAATTCAACACCAACCACTTCATGGCATCATTTCCCTGAAATTCAAGCAATACACACTATAAACGACCTCTTGTTATCATTGAGTGATGCAAAATCTAACGAAAAGAGGCTAAAACGAGTGGTAAAATCACCACTCATCACAGGCATGCACATGCCATGGTTTCTACTGTTAGAGAGCGAGTCTGTCGATTTATCTAGGAGCTAAACTATGGTATTAGATTCAGCATTGCTCGAGAGTTGGAGGTAGATAGCCCATATCAGTAGGTGGTAGAGATCGCGCGAAGTTTGGAGGGTATGCGGGGCCGTGAGAAAGAGGACCTGGAGGCCAAAAAGCTTCGAGTTACTGGAGGATATAGTGGTGCTCTGGATACTCCGTGGGCTAAAGTTACCCATTTTTCTTAGCCACTGTCTAGTGCACCTCCTGCACAGTGTGCCTTTAGCAGTCAGTCCAGCCGACCAGGTAAGGTCCAGTCTTAGCAGTCACGCCCACCGAGAGCTTGGTTTGAGTATGGTGATACTCGTTGTTGATACCCAATTTTTACCAAAATATTTTTTATTGCATATATGTCTTCAAAATCATGCATTAGCATCAATTGGTATTTTTCATAATTTATTATATTTTTATTAATTTGCCCAGTCTTCTATTTCTAATAAATAATTATAAAAATTACATCACAAATGATTTCAAAATCCTGTCTTGATTTTATATTACTATTATGGTCCTATTGAGTCCAAATAATTCCATAAATAGCCAAATTGACACCTTGTGGCTATAATTACAATAACTTTACAATTATAGCACATGCATATAATCTTCGTGTTATTTTTATCAGAAATTAGTCTTTTGTGTTTTTAAATACTAAATAACCATTTTTAAAACATTTCTATGCATGAAACATTTTTTTATAATAATTAGTAATTACTTTACAAATTATTTTATTTGGGGTATTTAACAAATAGCCTTGTTTGATTTCAATTTCAGCCTAAATACTAGCCCAATACCTCTTATAAATTAGCCCAAACCCTTTGAACCCAAAACCCCAACCTGCCCGACCCAATAACCTTAGCCAATCCTGGCCGATGATCATTTTTTATCAACGGTCCAGATATCCCCTGACCATAATTAAACTAAACGACCCCCCTAACCCTAATAATTCTCTACCCTTCCCCCGCCGTCACCCTTTCCTTTATCTCTCAAACGCCCTCTAACTGACCCCTAATTCCCTGGCGACATCTCCGGCTTACACTGCTTCTCCATGGTGTTTCTTCATCATCTCAGGCCTCTACCGACCTCCTATTTTCTATGGTCTATCCTTTTCCTAGATCCTTGAGAAGATCAAGGGACCTAGGCGGTCTGGTTTGCACCTTTGATTTCTTTGCCTTTTTCAGGCCGTTTGCTCAACCATGAATAAGAATTTCTCTTATTTTTTGTTACAAACCTATGATTTTCCAAGCCTATGTTCTCATCTCTGCTATGCTTTCTAAAACCCTAATTTTTTATCTCCGATCTTCTCAGCTCTGTACAGATCAGAGACGGATTGAACATATTTTGCATATTTTCCTTGAAAGTTTTCTGGTTTTCAACTGTTTTCCCGTTTTCCTAAACTAGGGTTTGCTATAAGTCATCTTCTCAAAGGTTTTTTGATTTTTTTTAATTCTTAATCAATTATTCTTAAGTGTTCTTTATTTACTTATGCTAAGGTGGCTTAAACCCTAGTCGATTTACGTGAAACTCTGATTTTCTAATTTCTTGCTTCGATTCTGAGTTTTTCAATGTTACCAGTCGTATGGATTCACTCTGTATTTTTGATTTACGTGATTTTCCTTTGTCAAATTCATTGCTCTGTGATTTTTTCCCTAACTAATCTTTATTAGGGTTTTTGAATCAATCTTCCGGCTAATTTCTTTGTGTTTATGAGGTCTTACTTAGTCTATTTTTATTTATGGGAATCGATATATTCTTTCCGAAATTGTTGTTAATCTAGTTGATTGATTTTCTCTATTAAGAATCTGTATTCCTAAGTCTTGCTTGTTTCGACGATTACGACGTTAAATTAAGTCGTTCTGGCCTTGTTTGACAGTTGTATATTTACTGATTCTTACATGATTCTTTCCTTAATTAGACCTCTGATTTTACTCCTTTATTAAGTCTAATTTGAAACTCTTTCCTTAATTAGCTCCTGCCCTTACCGTTGGCTAATTGCCCTTAATTAAGGGAAGATTGTGCTGGACCTCTTTGTGTGATTGATTCTGTGATCCCTGATAGATGATTATTGATTCATTTACCTTATTCTATTTTGCTCTTAACTACTATATAAACACTCCTCTATTTCACTTCTGGGGATACAAAAAAAGTTTCAAAACACACACTCACACTCAAACTCTCTTTTCTTTCTCTGCTTCTTGTGTTAACTCTTGATCTAGCAGACTGAAAGCCAAGGCCAGATATTGGAATTATATCTTCTTTATATTCTGCACTCTTTTCTTCAACTGGTATGTCTCTAGTTAAATTTGAAATCCAAACTCTATGTGTTTCATTACTGCCCTATTTTATTGACCATGAATTCAATCCTTGTTCCTGTTTACTGCCTTGCTTAGCAGCTCTAAGCCCTGCCTTGTTCAGTGTGCAATTAGCATGTCTAAACTATAATTGTTTATTTGATGTTTGTCCAGCATGTCTATTTACCCCTTGCCTATTCCCATTTACTGATGATATCATGTTAAGTCACCTAGTCTCTTAAGGCATTAAACTAACTTTAGTTGTGTGTCTGATTCTGTCCAGTACCTCTTTTTCTTTCAACATGGCTTTATTGCATCCTTGCTCTATGTCTCAATCACCTAACATCATGACTAACCTGTTAATTCTATAAAGCTCCTAAGTGTTCTATGCATTTTCTGTCTATATGCCTCCCTTTACCCTGTCATGTGTTCCAGTAATGTGAATTCTATGTGTCCCCAACCCCTTCATCCCTGTGTGAAATCTGTTTGTTGAGTGTTTCTAAATCTGGGTGTTCTATGACCAATTGATTGTTTGCTGATTTCAAAAGTGTTTTAGTATTCTTCTCAAACTGTTTTTCACTACTAAACTAGTTTCTATTTTAGAAAACCTTTTCACTCCTACAGTCATCTCTATACTGTTTTTTCACTAAATCTTTTTAAAACTATGTCAAGCACTCTTACTTTACTCTTAAGTCAATAGGTTCTGCCCCTCCAGTGTGTGTACTGCCTTGGGATCCTTTTGAGATTTCTTTAAACTCTGGCACACTGGGGCTGGCCATTCCACACTGCACATACTCAATCCTTATTGTGAAAAAGTCTGGGTGTGAGCACTGCCCTGGATCCTTGAGGTCCTTAGGGAACTCTGACACACCTGGACATGAACTTGGCTATGAAATCCTTAGCATTTGAGACTATCAAAGGCATGGCTTTATCAGGTGTTCTCTGGGCCTACTGCAGGCTCCCTATAGTTAATTTTACTTTTCATTTGTGTAATTTATTCAATTATGGTCTGTAATAATCATTTGTAAACAGATATTGGAGCAACTAGTGAAAAAGGAGGGTAGCTATATGATCATGTGGGGTAAAGTTAGGTAGGAATCATGCTTTAGGATTTAGATTATGCTAATCCGCTCTAGAAATCAAGTTCTAGGTTTGTGTGATGCACTAGAAATCATGTTCTAGGATTGCTATGTTATTTGCATTAAAACTATGCTGAATCTGTGCATTAGATATCTTGTTTTAGGGCACTCACGTTTACTACTTTGAATATTAGAAACATGTGGTAAACCATCACTCTATTTCTAATTCTGTATAATTCGTGATCATTTATAAATCATGTCACTAGGCTATAAACTGCCTAACAAAACAGTCATCTCTGTGTGCATTAGATATCCTGTTCTTAGGACTCTGTTTGCATCTATTTCGAATCATGTCTATTTCGACTAGTTAAATAACTGTCCATGAAGAGGTTTAAAACAGCCTCACGCGTAGGTATCATGTCTCTAAATACAAATTGGTATAAATCACTTGTTATAATATGTATCACCTAGATCACTCGTCATATGGTGAGGGGCTACCCCAGACTCAGGAAGGGTGCACCTTCATAGAATACTCAGGCTTCATGGATTCAGTCAGGTCCACATACTTCATAGGCCATGGTTGCTACTCCAGTTGTCACTCCACCCGCACAACCATCTAGGGGTGGGGGTTAGGTGGGTAGAGGTCGTCCTAGAGGAGGAACCAAGCCAGATTATATGCTTTTTCGAGTAGGACAACGATAAACGCATCAGACGCAGTCATTATAGGTATGGTTCTGATTTGTCAATCTTGTTTGATCCGTCATCCACTTATTCATATGTGTCAACTTATTTTCTATGCATTTAGATATATCTCGTGATTCTTTGGGTTCTTTTGTTTATGTGTCCATGCATGTGGGAGACTCTATTATTGTGGATCATGTGTATCGGTCGTGTTTAGTTGTTTTTGCTGGTTTTGAGACCATAGATGATATATTGTTACTCATTATAATAGATTTTGATGTTATCTTTGGCATGTACTGGTTGTCGCTGTATCATGCTATCCTAGAATGTCACAGCAAGATTGTGACATTAGCTATGCCAGGTCTGCCACGGCTAGAGTGAAGGGGTAGATTGGATTATGCTCCCAGCAGGGTTGTGTCCTTTTGAAAGGCCCAGTAAATGGTTGAGAAGGGGTGTGATTCATATCTAGCCTTTGTGAGGGATATTAGTGTTGGTACTCCTGTCGTTGAGTCAGTTCCAGTAGTGAGATACTTACCAAATGTATTTCCAGTAGATCTTCTAGCATGCCGCCTAATAGAGATATTGATTTTGGCATTGACTTGTTGCCGGACACTCAACCCATTTATATTCCACCCTATAGTATGGCACTACTGGAGTTGAAAGAGTTAAAGGAGCAGTTGTAAGAATTGCCTGATAAGGATTTCATTTATCCTAGTGTGTCGCCTTGCGATGCGCCTATTTTGTTTGTGAAGAAGAAGGATGGTTCTATGCGCATGTATTGATTACCGGCAGTTGAATAAAGTTACAGTGAAAAATAGGTATCCATTGCCGCACATTGATGACTTATTTGATCAACAACATGGTTCTAGAGTATTCTCGAAGAATGATTTGCGGTCAGGGTATCATCAACTGAAGATTTGGCATACATATATTTCGAAGACTCCTTTACGGACTCGTTATGGTCACTACGAGTTCCTTGCGATGTCATTTGGTCTGACCAATGCCCCAACAACATTTATGCAACTGATGGATAGTGTATTTCATCCATATCATGATTCATTCATCATCGTATTTATTGACGACATCTTGATGTACTCTCGCAGTCGGGAAGATAATGAGAAGCATCTGAGGATCGTGCTCCAGGCCTTGAGGGAGAAGGAATTGTATGCAAAATTCTCAAAGTGTGAATTCTGGCTTCATTTGGTGGCATTTTTAGGTCATGTGGTTATGAGTGAGGGAATCAAGGTAGATACGAAGAAGATTGAAGCAGTTCAGAGTTGGCACAAACCATTTCACCTGCTGAGATGTAGAGTTTCCTTGGTTTGGCTGGGTATTATTGTTGTTTCGTAGAGGATTTCTCATCCATTACTGCACCTATGGCAAGATTAAACCAAAAGGGTGCCCTATTAGATGGTCCGAGGAGTGTGAGGCGAGCTTTCAAAAGCTAAATATTGCTTTGACTATAGCCCTAGAATTGGTGTAGCTTACGGGTTCGGGGTCTTACACTGTGTATTATGATGCGTCACGTGTTGGCCTTTGCGCGGTGTTGATGCAAGATGGTAGGGTGTCGCGGACGTGACTCGCCATTTGAAAGTTCATGAGAATAATTATTCGGTCTATGAATTAGAATTGATAGCTATTGTTCATGCATTGAAAATTTGGAGGCATTATCTGTACGCTATCCCTTGTGAGGTCTATACCGACCACTGATGTCTCCAACATCTATTCAAATAGAAGAATCTTAATTTTCGACAGTAGATATGGAGTTGCTTAAAGGCTATGATATCACTATTCTATATAATCCTGGTAAGGCCAATGTAGTGGCCGATGCCTTGAGTCGAAAGTTGGAGAGCTTGGGTAGTTTTTCATATCTACCAACAGCAGAGAGGCTACTAGCTCTGGATGTTCAGGCCTTGGCAAATCAGTTTGTTAGATTACATGTTTCGGATCCTAATTAGGTTCATGCTTGTGTGGTTTCTCGGTCTTCTTTATTAGATTTCATCAGAGAGTGTTAGTATGATGACCCCCATTTACTTGTCCTTAAGGACACAGTTCAGCATAGCGAAGCCAAGGAGGTTTCTATTGGAGATGACGGTGTGTGCAGATGCAGGGCCGATTATGTGTGTCCAATGTGGATGGGTTGCGTGAGATGATCCTACAAAAGGCCCACAGTTCACGGTACTCCATTCATCTGGGTGCCGCTAAGATGTATCAGAATTTGAGGCAGCACTATTGGTGGACAAGAATGAAGAAAGATATAGTGGAGTATGTGGCTCGGTGCCTAAATTGTCAACAGATGAAGTATAAGCATAAGAGGCTGGGCGGGTTGCTTTAGAGACTTGAGATTATCGAGTGGAAGTGACGTGGTATGGGTGATTATAGACAGGTTGACCAAGTCGGCTCATGTCATCCCGGTGGTGACCACCTATTCTGGAAAACAGCTAGCTCAGATCTATATCCACGAGATTGTTCATCTCCATAGTGTTCCTGTATCCATTATCTCTGATCGAGGTATAAATTTCACAGCCCGTTTATGGACAGTTGTGCAGCGTGATTTTGGCACACAAGTTGAGTTGAGTATAACATTGCACCCCCAGAAGGACGGGCAGTTCGGGAGCACCATTAAGATATTAGAGGATATGCTTCATGCATGTTTCATAAATTTCAGGGGTTCTTGAGATCAGTTTGTGCCACTTGCAGAGTTTGCCTACAACAACAGCAACCAATCGAGTATTCAGATGGCTCCATATGAGGCCCTATATGGGGGACAATGTCGTTCTCCAATTGGTTGGTTTGAGCTGGGAGAGGCTAAGTAGGTGGGCACGAATTTTGTTCGTGCCCTGGAGAAGGTCAAGTCGATTCAAGATCGGCTTCGTGCAGCCCAATCTGGATAGAAGAGTATTCTAATCGGAAGGTTCGTGATGTAGCACCTATGGTTGGAGAGCGAATCTTGCTTTAGATTTCACCCATGAAGGGTGTGATGAGGTTCGAGAAGAAGGGCAAGTTGAGCCCTAGGTATATCGGTCCTTTTGAGATCCTTGAGAGAGTTGGTGAGGTGGCCTATAAGCTTGTATTGCCACCTAGATAATATGCAGTTCATTCGGTGTTCCATTTTTTATGCTCTGGAAATATTATGGCGATGCGTCTCATGTTTTAGACTTCACCTCACTACAATTGGAAAAGGATTTGGACAGACAAGTCTGAAAGTTGTGATCAAAGAACATTGCTTCGGTGAAGGTTCAATGGAGGGGTCATCTGATCGAGGAGGTGACCTGGGAGACCGAACACGACATGTGGATTCGTTATCCTCACCTTTTCATCACTTCAGGTACGTCCTTATGCACGTTCGCGGACGAACATTTATTTTAAGAGGGGGAGAATGTAACGACCTGATCAGTCGTTTTGTGTAATTGCGTCTCGTTTCCCCTTTTGATGCTTAACACATGTGTGTGTTATGGTTTTATGATTTACGGGGTTAATTGGTTTCGTTCTTAGAAGATTTCGGGTTTATTTAGACCCTTCGGTCTTGACTTAGAAGCTTAAGTTAGAAATGTTGACCAAACTTTGAATTTTTTGAAAACAACCCCGAAACGGTGTTTTTATGGCTTCATAGATTCGTATTTTGATTTTGGACTTGAACGGATGCCCGAAATCGAATTCGAGAGTCCCTATGTTGATTTGTGTTGTTTTGCCGAAATATGACAATTTGAAGTTTAAAAGTTTGACCGTAGGTTAACTTTTAACTATCGGGTTCGAAATTTGATTTTTGGAGTTGGAATAGGTCAGTTATGCTATTTAGAACTTGTCTGCAAAATTTGGTATCATTTGGAGTTGAATTGGTAGGATTCGGACGTTTGGTTGAAATTCTAGTAATTCTTGAACTTTATTTTGAAATTCATGCGTTTTGGTGTTCGGTTTGTAATTCTAGATGTTATTTTTTTTGTTTTTGTTGCTTGATTGAGTTCGTATGATGTTTTTATACTTGTGTAGATGTTTGGTTTGGAGCCCTGAGGTTTCAGATGAGTTTCAGACATGTTTCAGAATGTTTTGGACTGAAAACAGGAATCTGGTGTGCTTATGCCTCTGGTATCCCATTTGCGAACACCAAATTCGCAATTACGACCTTAGAAGTGGGATATGAGGCATCGTAACTGCGAAATCAGGGTCGCAATTGCGAAGTAGTTCAAAAATTGGGTAGTTTTGCATTTGCGACAAAATTGTCACATTTGCGAGGAGGAAAAACTTCGCAAATGCGAAGACAATGTCGCATTTGTGACTTCCTATTAGGTTGTCAGTGGCCGCGTTAGCGAGGATTCCTTCCCAATAGAGAAGGTTCTCAATTGCGAAGCCATGTCTCAATTGCGACAACTGCAACTGATCAAAAGGACTGGGAGTGGGGATTTATTCACATATTCTCTTATTTTAGAACCCTAGACTAGGTAGGAGACGATTTGGAGATGGTATTTTCATCCATAAATTTTGGGTAAGTGATTCTAATCAATGATCAATTATATTTCATTAATATATCTTAGATTTAACATCAAATAATGTGAATCAAAGTGGAAAAAATTGGGAAATTTTGTCAAGTTTTTAAAAAATGAGAATTTGAGTTTTGAGAGTCGATTAAGACTCGAATTTTGAAATTAATCATAAATAGGGACTCGTGGGGTTATGGATAGTCGAAATCAACCCTTGGACCCGGGTTTTAACGGGCGAGCCCCGAGTTAATATTTGTTGGCTTTTTGGGAAAAGTGCAATGGTCATAGCTTTATCTATTGTAATTGTTTTTCCTTGCATTGTTTGATGATATTAAGTCAATTTTAGTTAGATTTGAGCCATGTGGAGGGAAATTTAGGGGAAAATTTATTTTTGAGGGTTGAGTTGGGCCTTGGTGAGGTAAGCATCTTGCCTAACTATGTATGGGGGAACTACCTCCTAGGACTTGGGATTGACTGTGTTATTTGTGTTATGTGAAAGCCATGTACGCAATGTAACGAGTGGATACACGGGTTATAAGTGGTATTTGACCGGTTTAGGTTATTTGTACTCTTTTCATGCCTATAATTGAATTGTCATATCATGGTTTAATTCTTATTTTCAATATACTCTTACTTGTGTTAGTCTATCTTACATGCCTTATTTGACTTCGTTAACACTTGTTATATATCTTACTTAATACTCTGCTCTTATGCTTTAGTTGAATTTATTGCTTTCTTTATTGCCTTGTTACATCCTTAATTGTTGAATTACTTTTACTTGAAGTCGTTATTTCGTGAATTATGTTCTTGTTGAGTTATTGGTGTTGAAGTTGATAAAGTCGTTATCACATTGTGGTGAAGTTGTTAATTGTTGAGATATCTTCCTCATTGAGCAATTCACCTTCATTGTTATTATTGATATTCTTGTACACATTATGGTTGAGTCAGGGGCTATTATTTTGAAACATTGATATTGTTACCCTTTTGGTAATTTGTGGTATATGGGCACTTGTGGTACGAGTTGTTATTGTATTGTGATATTGATACTCATGCGGCAATATAAGGATATGGGTTAATGTTCATGCGGCGATATAAGGTAATATTTATGTGCGTGTTTCTAGTAAGGGAATTACTTGAAGCCACACGGCGTCATAAGGTGGGGTAAAGTGCGTGTAACTATTTCAAAAAAAATATTTTCAAAATAATCTAAATGTAAGGCTCACGCGGTGGTATAAGGAAAAAATGTGAATACGAGGCGGTACCTCAGTTATGATTCTTGTTGTATACAAGGCGGTACCTCAGTTGTGATTATTGTTGTGCATCTCGTGTTGAAAAGAGTTATTCGTGGAGTAGTTCTTGTCACTTTTATTCTTCCTTGTCTTATCAGTTTTGTCCATATTTGACTATTGTGGTTCGTTTTATTGCTACTTCTTGTTATCTCTATGGTTACACTATCGTTAGTCTATGTTATTAACCTCCTTCGTCATCATTTATTTTTCCGCTTCTATACTTCTCGTTATTATTTTCTTGTTTTGTTTATTATGTCCTAGTAGATGTCTTGCCCTGGCCTCATCACTACTCTACCGAGGTTAGACTTGATACTTAGTAGGTACCGTTGTGGTGTACCCATATTAAGCTTCAGGAAATCTTTTTGTTCTGATTCAGGTATGTATGCACGTGTTGGACGTTAGTGATTGATTGTAGTTGTTTTCCGGAGACTTCAAGGTATACCTGCTCGGCGTCCGCAGGCCTCAGAGTCACCTTCCCTTATCTTTTCAATCTATTGTATTTCTTATTTAGACAGTGATGTAGTAGACATTCTAGATTATTCTGTAGAGTTTATGACTCAGTTCCACCGGTTTTGGGAAGAGTGTTGTTGAAATCCTTTTTGGAAGTTTATATGAGTTTATCAGACTTGCTTTAGAATTTTTTTTTATTATCTTTGTTAAGTTATTATTAAATGTTAGGCTTACCTAGTCTTAGAGACTAGGTTCCATCACGACATATTAAGGTAAGAAATTGGGTTCGTCACATTATTATGGTGATTTTTTGTCATTCCCCAAACCTGGGGAGACACCCGGTGCCGTGCTGGCCCGAGCGAAGTAACTCATGATCGTTCTACCAAAACTAGAACATAATAGGTTGAGTTGGCTGAACTCATTTCCATATAATTATCATGGGTCAACATGGTCACAACTCATACTGTTCAAGTGTAAGTGGACAAACACTGTATCAGCGAACCATCGTACTTAACACATGAATATATATAGGCCGTCAAGGCCTCTGACATACTGTATATAATGAACCTGTGTGTCTACAAAGCCTCTAAGATTATTCGACACCAAATGGGACAGGGCCGGACATCATTGTCAGGAAAGCCAATCATTAATTAATTGAAATAATTTTCCTGTTTTAAAATTTATGAAGAAGCATTTCCTTTTACTTTATTACATATTAACCAAGTAAAATCTTGTTAATTTAAAAATAATAGTTTGAATACTACACTTTAGCATATATACCCCAACATACCCCAGAACCTAGTGTCACAAGTAGATGAGTAATTTCTAAGAATTTATACAATCATTACAAAGCCTGTCCGAAATAAAAATTGGACAAGGAAATTTAAAATGAAAAATAAATACAGTACGAGGGAGACTCTGTCAGCTGCGGATCGCCTCCGGATGATGCAGCCCGCCTAAGTGTCCGAATCCTCCACATTTGCTATGAAAGTACCTGTGCAATAAAATGCACAACAAGTGTAGCATGAGTACAAAAACAACGTATACTCAGTAAGTCGCCCGCCTAACCTCAAAGAGGTAGTGACGAGAGGTCAAATTAGACACTTACTAAAGGTCAATTTAGAATATTTAAGTATGACACTAAAGCATGATTATCATAGGCAATTTATTAAAATCAGGATTTAATATTTTAAACTTCGTTCACGTTTAACACTTTATATCTTCGTCATATTAATAACAATTAATCAACATGGGTGATTTAATCAAATAACAATTAATCGACGGGAAGGAACAACTTCTTCCAAAATCTTTTTAATAACTTTAATCTTTGTCATTTCAATTGACAACTTAATGTTTCAGGCCAGTAATCAGGCAAAAATTATAGCAACTACGTAGTAAATCTCATGTGCAAGCAATGCCGAAGGTCGAACGGCACAGACCAACAATAATAAATTGTTCACTGCCGAAGGATCGAACGGCCCAAACCATAGATGCATCTATCTGCCCCGTTCGCGAATCGATCATGCAACGCGGTTATACATACAAATAATAAGGCTAGCCTACTCGCGAATCATACATGCGACTCAGGTGCTCATATGTACACATATGCACATAATAAATCCTTATTTTTATCAACAATTAATTTTTTCTCAGGAAAGTGGTAAAAATCCTTCTTAAAGGAACATGAAAAATAGTTTTTAAAATCTTTGTTTTGAAACTCATTTGTCAAGTCTAATGATATTCCATAATACAACCCTACCAGGTACACAATTATCCACAGAGGAATCAATTCTCTTTCTAGATGATTAGAAAACTGGACTCTACTCTTCTTTAGACATTCAATTACGATTTCGATTACATTAGCAGTTTAATATTATAGGCAGGATCACAGGTATAACACATAAGGCATGCTAGTGGGTCCTAGACTACCCGGACATGGAATAATAGTAGCTACGCACGGACTCCCGTCACCTCGTGCGTACGTAGCCCCCAAAGATGATAGCATATAATTAATTACCTAGGGGGACAATTCCCCCTCACAAAGTTAGAAAGGAGACTTACCTCGCTCCGAAATTTCTATAACCGGTCTCCAAGCCCTTTCAATGACTCCAAACGGACACACAACGCCCCAAAACTATCCAAACAATGACAACCCAATGAAAATATACTCTAATATTTGCAACAATTCAAAATTATATAATTTCCCAACCCCGCTAAGTGAAATGACCAAAATGCCCTCGGGCCCACGCGCCCGGAATCCGAAATTTCTCGAAGATATATTCTACCCATAGCCTTACGAACTCAAATATTCATGCTCAATTCGTGGCTAAAAATCCAATTTTCCATTTTCTAGGTTTCTTCAATATTTCCCAAATTCCTACCAATTTCCATGCCTAATCCATGCATATAATCTTGTATTTAACTTAGAGGCATGAAGGAGTTACTTACCTTGACATTGCATGAAGGAATCCTCTCTTTGTAGCCTCCCAAAATCGCCTAAGCCCAAGAAGAAATGAAGACAAATGAACCAAAATCCTTGTTTTAAAACATTCTGCCCAGGCCGATTTCCGCACCTGTGCTTCTGCAGGTGCGCCCAAATCTTCTGCACCTGCGGACTCCTTGGCTCCAGCCCACAATTGCACTTGCGGTCAAAGCCTCACAGGTGCGGATCACACCAGATGACAACAACCTTAGCTTTCTTCAACTTCAAATATTGATCCGCTAACCACCCGGAATCCACCCGAGGCCCCCGGGACCCCGTACAATCATACCAACCTGTTCCAAAACATAATGCGGACTTGCTCGAGGCCTCAAATCACATCAAACAATATCGAAACCACGAATCACACTCAAATCCCAACTTTATGAACTTAGAAATTTCCAACTTCTACATCCGATGTCGAAACCTATCAAATCACGTCCGATTGACCTCAAAATTTACGCACAAGTCATATTCAACATTACAAACCTGCTCCAACTTCCGGAATCGCATTCCGACCTTGATATCAAAACTTCCACCTCCGGTCGGTTTACTCAAAAACCTTCAAATTTATATCTTTAGCCAAATGATTCCAAAATGACCTACGGACATCCAAATTCACTTCCGATCGCGCTCCTAACTCCATAATCACCATACAAAGTTGTTCCCAGACACAGAATCCCAAACGGACATCAACAACACTGAAATGCACTTCAAGCCCAAATCTATGAAATTTTTCTAAAATGTTGACTTCCACAATACGCATCAAAACTCTCCCGGGTTATCCAAAATCCGATCCAGACATACGCCCAAGTCCAAAATCATAACACGAACCCGCAGGAACCTTCAGATCCTGATTCAGAGGCAGTTTACTTAAAATTCCAATCTTAGTTGATTCTTCCAACTTAAGGCTTCTTAAATGAGAATTTTCTTTCCAAATAAACTCTAAACTTCCCGAAATTTAATTCCGACCACGCCCACGGGTCATAATACCTAAAATGAAGCTTTTCACTGCCTCAAACTGTTGCACGACGCGCTAGAGATCAAAATGACCGGTCGGGTCGTTACATTCTCCCCCACTTAAACCAATGTTCGTCCTCGAACGTGCCAAGAACTGCTCTGGGTTATCTGAAATCACTGTTTAACATTTCGAGCACCTCCCCGTGCTACCACAACCCAGTCGAGTACATTAGCTTGATCAAATCTGAAGATTTCTTCTTTTATCCATATATTAAGCTTAGAACCTAGTTCCAATACTTGAAATTTTCTGCCAGGCCTACTTCCAACATATAAACGCTGTATCAACTACCACATGACATATCAGAGCATGACTACATGCCTTTGCTGAATCAGCACCATGCACCGCATAACTCATCATTTGACCACAATGGCACTCCCTAAACCTTAATAGCCAAAATTTCACGAATTTGGTGCTCCCGATGCACCTCATAACAAATATGCATACACCCTGCTATAATGCTGACGATACCATCACAACGGAGGAAATGTGCAGAAATTCATACCCAACTGCAGAGTTAACAAATCCTTGAATACCTCCTCTTGACTAGAATCATTACTTCATTATGAACCTGAATAATGGTATTTGTTCTTTAATATACACTTCACATAACCTTATCGCACTGATCCCTTATCCGATAGTCCCGTCTCACCCAGTATGAACTGATCAGACAACAAATCACCCCAACATCACCAACAACCTCACATGATACCACATCGCGCCAATAGGCCATAACTCAAACATGATAAATAAGAAATGACTTAGGAAGGGACTATTCAACTCACGCAACTAATATGAACTTTTCTCAGAAAATAGGAAGTAAAAAACAAGAAAATAATCATAGGAACCTTACTCAACATCACACTGTTGCGGCGTGCAACCTGATCCGAATAACATACACGTGGCGACGTGTCACCCGATCCACACATAAAATTTACATAAGAATATATATATACGGAGCTGATTTGCTCACTATTACAAATTACAGAATATCGATCACAAGCACGCTAAGTGCATAATACCATCCTGGGGAGACTGATAAAGCCGTAGGCTACAAAACTCAAGCACAACCCGAGGTGCGATATATATATATACACTTTGGATCTCAAGAGCTATCCTGCTCACATATCATCCCCACTACGTGGACCTCAACACATAGGAAATTATCAAGTCGTTTCACAACTCACACGGCACAATCATAATAGCGCACAAATTTGACGAAGACGGAACAACATCCACTGTTCTAATACCTTTCCATGAAAAAGCGCTCTACTGAAAAGAACATGTCTGGCTCATACGGAGCCCATAATCATATTTAAATCTATCCACAAACATCGAGTCACCTTGATCGCACCAAACTAAGCTAATAGCTTTTACCTGGGTCCATATTAACCTACTTTCTCTCATAATACGCGAGAAAAACCATCATAGCTGGGACAAACACCCCACAATCCACAACCAAATGAATTGAACGTCTTTTAGGCATAACATCTCAAAATAAACAACATTGCACTTCTTTATACTCAGTCCGAATATTTAATCCATCAAGTGACTACATGTCACACTTATACAATCTTTTTGCGGTCACGCTCCCACGACCTTCCACGAGGTAACAAGTCTGCCCATCCATAACACCGACCACACTAAGGCCGCAAAACACATCAAGAACTCATGACCAGGGTACAAAGCCTCTTTCACCGAATATCGATCTCAGGTGACACTAAAGATAACACCAGCTTACTCTGAACTTTCGAATCACTTTTTATTGCTCTTCCGAGCTCATGACATCCTTATTATCACCGAACTGCAATCTCGATTCTTACTCCTAGTTACATACTGCTTACCGCACCTAACATGCCAATATGAGGTAGCGCAAGAATTCCATCATAACTTCTGAACCACCAATAGGGTGAACACTTAATCATATAGAAACCTTTTACTTAACTCAATTCAGGAGTACCATCCCAGCATACGAGTGAATTCCCACAATCACCCAATCATGCAAATCCTTAAGTAGTAGTCTATACCACCATAACCCTTTCGGGATCCGCTTACACCTAACAGGCCATAGCATTCAAATGCTCCCACATGAAATCCGTTACGACGGCCAACAAGCTCCGCACACACCGACACAAACCACATGTATAACTTAATCACATCAAAGGAACTGATCACTGCCGTAAATGTGCCATTACAACCATGGCTAATCAATCAATCTTCTTTAATCATCTTCAATTGCTTCAGGAATAATAGCAACTTCCTTCAACTCATAGCAAACTCAACCCTCACTCATCCCGAGTGGCCTTGACTCACGAGACTATGCTGCCTAAATCCCGCAACCCGTCTCATACCCTCCTGATAATCTTTCTACAATCCGGAGTTTATTTCTCTCACTCCTCCAATGCTATCTTGCATGTTGAAACATATTATAGAATATTCCAACCATCTTCCTCCTTCTCAGAAGTTACTCTGCAAAAGCTCGATTCTCGATCATACTGCTGCCTGAAACCCTTAAACGCCGCATTCTTGACTTTTGAACTCACTAGGAACGCTATTGAGAGTCGCCCACTCTGACTGGCCCCGAATGCAATCAACTCCAAGGCTCTTCTAGCATATGAACACCCCTTCCAAGGAACCACGCGACTGAGTCACTATCCTTACAACTCGCTCATGCCTTAAGCATAAATTCTGATCTTCCAAAGCCTAGCCCTGATCCGACAGGGCTGACTCTTTCACACATTTCTCAAATTCCACGCACAATCACCATTTTACTCCTTTCCCTAAGCTGATATAACTTGCTAACACGCCGACGATCCGCGACCCTATGAGAAGACAACCCTACAACCCAACTGCAGATGGTGGGACTCCCCCACTTAGTCCGAAGCTACTCATTTCATCACTCTAGACCCTGCCGAGATCCTTTCTCCTTTGATAATATGATCTTGCTCCACTAATCCGTCCAATTCCTCCAAATTCTCTTGTGAGCACTCCCTAAATACTCAAACTCTCTAGCATCATTCACACATTCTTTCTCCTACAGAATAGCCACTAGAACCCCTCACCGAGACCTGCCAACCCCGCCATCGCTAACCTATTCACCAAAGATAACCCACCTGTGGAAATCACCCGCGGACACCTTCCAACGACGCTGAAATGCACGCTCTCTACGACTTCAATACCCCATCCTACGCCCTGCTTCATTTACCAACTTTACTAGTCCATCCGCTCCTCATGGACATCCATTAAATGCACGACAATATCTTCAAATTCCAAGCTATGCTGTCGCTCCCCCACTTTGCGACTTCTCGACTTCCGCTTCTTACACCTAGCCTCCTAGAAATGGAACCACCGCCTAGCCTCACTTTAGGACCATTCTCTGTAGCTCTTAAACCAGATCAGCACGACTTCAAGCTCTCCGAAGATCATCTTTATCTAGCTGCCTTCATTATCAACACTTATCCGGTACTGAACCACCGCACCTCACGGTCTCTGCCAACCGCATTCTTCATTACTTCTTCTCAATACTCTGACCCTACGCAACCAAAGAAACCATAGCACCGACAAACTTAACACATTCCATTCGATCAATGACGACGACTACACGTCACAGGTGCATACCGCACCTCACTTGAAGACACCAGGTCTTACTACTTTATCAACCCCAACCAGACCTTTCATAATCCAAATACCTCTCCTTGCCGGAACTAGAACACCGAAATATCGAAATCACACTCTGAGAAGACCTCCCCTCAAACTATTCATCACCCCTAACATATGGGTAAGCATTCTATCATCATATTGACATCGCGCAATAACCAATCGCAAGCATCATCACTACCTGAGCTATCACGCCCCAAAATCGAGGGACAAGACCGGCACCTAACCGGGTGAACTCGGTCAAGCGGACCTGGATTGCCTTTCCTAACCAACGTGTTTCCCCCGCATATACAATCCACCATATTCCATATGAAATAACAACTTAGGATTTAAGCGTGGATTTACAAACTTAAGTTCATTTCTCTTTTAGCATTTCTACAATTTGATTCCCAAAGCATACACAATACATACATATTCCAATACGGACCACGATTTTCGAATACGTACAGTGACTATCCAAAATACATATATACACCCACATCATGTCTATGGAGCCTCTACGAATACTAGGAATTTATACAATACTTTGCCGGCAACAAGGCCCCGACTATACCTTACAATACATAATAGACTCAAAAGAGATGGCATGAATTACACACGGCCCCGGGAGGAAGTGGGCTCACCAGTACTTGCTGAAAGATGAGGAGGAGGCACCACTAACGGCGAACTGAGCTACCTGCTATAGACCCACCTAAATCCATATAAAAGATGTAACGCCCCGGCAAAAGGGACGTTAGTACTGTGAAATAGTACTGGTATGTATGAGCAAACTTTACTCAAAGTAAAATCAAGAGATGCACAGATAGAAAGCAGTTAAAGGAACCAACACGTAGTGCACAGTGATATAGCAACAAGTACGATTGAGAGCCTTACATATACTAATTTCAACACAATCACATTTCAGCTTTATTACATTCCGTTGCGGCGTGCAACCCAATCCCACCTTACATTTCTTGTTGCGGCGTGCAACCCGATCCCACCTTACATTTACACTCCACCCTTGTTACCTCTCCACCCTTATTACTTCGTGTTGCGGAGTTCAACCCGATCCCACCGTACAATATTACACTTCACCCTTATTACCTCTGTACCCTTATTACTTCGTGTTGCAGCGTGCAACCCGATCCCACCAGACCATCAATTTCATAGCAAACAATAACAGCCCACAATTCAATCACAGGGATTCATATCATCAAGAGTACAATTTCATAACATCCAAACAATCATGTGTTCACAATAGTCTTTATCATCCATTAATTCAACCACAAAGGTATTCATCAACAAGAATATAAATTCATTACAACCAACAATCCATATGAAGTTAAGACACAATAAACCTTGCCGACAATGAGTCATATACGATATTTCCATGGTCATTTAGTTCAATTAGATCAATTCAAAATTCCCTTTCATCACTTATTACATAGCCCTTATCACTTAGATACATTTACACATTTGGGTTTGTCATCATTCTTTCATACCAACATACTCAAGCATTTAACGAACCTTTCACATGTTAAAGTAATCACATAGAAGTCACCTTTCACAATCTCAATTATCACGATAATCGACTAAGACAAATCAGAGAATGCAATCTCACACCTCAACAAAATCGGGCAATCAATTCAAATATACTCGGCAAAAAACTCATATCGAATGTTTGGACACCAACAAGGTGACTCTACGAAGATTAAAGTTAGCCATACATACCTCGAGTCGTCCCCTTTTTAATTTCTATTGCAATTCACTGGACCGTCTAGCACCGTCAATCTATTCCACAATGCGACATATTTGACTTAGAATTAGGAATCTTGTACTTAATTGAACATTTTTATCAAACATTATGTGACCATTTAGACTACTAACCCCCTTTTGAGAATAATTACCCAAACTTGTTCTTCTCTTTACTAGATTATGGGATTTAATTCACATGCATGCAAGATTTCACTTTTTATTTTCAAGACCCAACCTATGTGTGTCTTATTCTTACACAAAATCTGGGAAATTGGGGAAATAGGGTGAAGGATTACCTCTTTGAGTGAAGAAGATGACAATAACTTGATAATTTCCGGGCATGAGTGATTTTGGAAAACCAAATTGGATGATGTTGAAACCTTCTCTCTCAAGAAATCTCTTCTTCTCTCTCTATTTTTGGTCAGAAATTCGTTAACATGAAGGGAAGGGGTGTTTTATAAAACAGGGGGTCGGGTCTAAAATTTAGAAAACAGGAGCCCCGACACAGAGATGCGGTCAGGAATGCGATCGTATTCCTGCTATGCGGTCCACATTCCTGTCGCATAGTTGGCCTTCAACTGGGAACCACACTGACCAGGTATGCAACCACTGTGCGGTTCGCATACCTGTTATGCGACCGCATAGTTCGTCGCATAACCTCCCTCGCAAAAATAGTCGGGCAAGAATGCGACAACTATGCGGTCCGCATACCCAAAATGCGATCGCATTCGGGGCCGCATAGTTGTCCTCCCTTTGGACAGTAGACTGACCAGGTATGCGACCACTATGCGGTCCGCATACCTGTTATGCGATTGCATAGTGCGTCGCATAACGCGCAATTTCTGGAAAATTTAATTTTTCAAGTTCTGGGATACTTTTTACTCAAAATAGGACCGTTTTATGAATTTCTACAGTTATAACAACACAGGGACCTATTCGGGCATTATTTTAGACATAAAATTTTTACGGGTCTTTACATGAGCATTGCCTTAAGGCTCCCAGAAAACACAGCTACTGAGCTGAAACAACATATTATTCTCTTGCAGGGACATAACAACAGCCCCAACCAATTATACATGCAAACCTCTCTAATTACATTTGTAGCACCATTTCAACTCCTCAAGTTTTCCTGATTCATAGCAAGCGGTTCCCGACGCGTAAGATTGAGTAGGAATGAACATAGGCATAAGCCACAAAGAAATCAACACGCACGATGAGGAATCAAGAAGGGAAGTACTCCTAACAACCATGTAGCCTCTCGAAGATAAGTACAGATGTCTCTGTACCAATCCGCAAGACTCTACTAGACTTGCTCATGACTCATGAGACCTACAGGAACCTAGCGCTCTGATACCATGTTGTCATGACCCAAAATCTATACGGTCGTGATGGCACCGGACATCATTGGCAGGCAAGCCAATCATTAATTAATTGAAATGATTTTCCTGTTTTGAAATTTATGAAGAAGCATTTCCTTTCACTTTATTACATTTTAACCAAGTAAAATCTTGTTAATTTAAAAACAATGGTTTGAATACTACACTTTAGCATATATACCCCAACATACCCCAGAACCTGGTGTCACAAGTACATGAGCAATTTCTAACAATTTATACATTCATTACAAAGCCTGTCCGAAATACAAATTGGACAAGAAAATTTATAATGAAAAACAAATACAGTACGAGGGAGACTCCGTCAACTGCGGATCGCCTCCAGATGATGCAGCTCGCCTAAGTCTCCGAATCCTCCACATTTGCTATTGAAAGTACCTGTGCAATAAAATTCACAGCAAGTGTAGCATGAGTACAAAAATAACGTGTACTCAGTAAGTCGCCCGCCACACCTCAGAGAGGTAGTGACGAGAGGTAAAATTAGACACTCACTAAAGGTCAATTTAGAATATTTAAGTATGACACTAAGCATGATTATCATAGGTAATTTATTAAAATTAGGATTTAATATTTTCAACTCCGTTCACGTTTAACACTTTATATCTTCGTCATATTAATAACAATAAATCAACATGGGTGATTTAATCAAATAACAATTAATCGACGGGAAGGAACAACTTCTTCCAAAATCTTTTTAATAACTTCAATCTCTGTCATTTCAATTGACAACTTAATGTTTCAGGCCAATAATAAGGCAAAAATCATAGCAACTACGCAGTAAATATCATGCGCAAGCAATGCCGAGGGTCGAACGGCGCGGACCAGTAATAATAAACTGTGCACTGTTGAAGGGTCAAACGGCTCGAACCATAGATGCATCTATTTACCCCGCTCGCGAATCGATCATGTGACGTGGTTATACATACAAATAATAAGGCTAGCCTGCTCGCGAATCATACCTGCGACTCAGGTGCTCATATGTACACATATCCATATAATAAATTCTTATTTTTATCAAGAAGCATTTTTTTCTCAGGAAAGTGGTAAAAATCCTTCTTAAAGGAACATGAAAAATAGTTTTTAAAATATTTGTTTAGAAACTCATTTGTCAAGTCTAATGATATTCCATAATACAACCCTACCAGGTACACAATTATCCACAGAGGAATCAATACTCTTTCTAGATGATTAGGAAAATGGATTCTAGTCTTCTTTAGATATTCAATTACGAATTTGATTATATTAGCAGTTTAATATTACAGGCAGCATAACAGGTATAACACATAAGGCATGCTAGTGGGTCCTAGACTACCCGGACATGGCATAATAGTAGCTACGCACGGACACTCGTCACCTCGTGCGTACGTAGCCCCCGAAGATAATAGAATATACTTAATTAATTCACCTAGGGGGACAATTCCCCCACACAAAGTTAGAAAGGAGACTTACCTCGCTCCGAAATTTCCATAACCGGCCGCCAAGCTCTTCTGATGACTCCAAACGGATGCAAAACGCCCCAAAACTATCCAAACAACGACAACCCAATGAAAATATACTCTTATATTTGCAACAATTCCAAATTATATAATTCCCAACCTCTCTTAGTGAAATGACCAAAATTCCCTCGGCCCCATGTGCCCGGAATCCGAAATTTTTCGAAGATATATTCTACCCATAGTCTTACTAACTCAAATATACAATTTACTCAAATATTCATGCTCAATTCGTGGCTAAAAATCCAATTTTCCATTTTCTAGGTTTCTTCAATATTTTCCAAATTCCTACCAATTTCGTATTTCAATTAGAGGCATGAAGGAGTTACTTACCTTGACATTGAATGAAGGAATCCTCTCTTTGAAGCCTCCCAAAATCGCCTAAGCCCAAGAAGAAATGAAGACAAATGAACCAAAATTCTTGTTTTAAAACATTCTGCCCAGACAGATTTCTGCACCTGCGGCCCCCTTTTCACACCTGCGCTTCCGTTGGTGCGCCCAAATCTTCCGCACCTGCGGCCTCCTTGGCTCCAGCCCAAAATCGGACCTACGGTGCCCTTAGCACCTGCGGCCAAAGCCTCGCAGGTACGGATCACACCAGATGACAACAACCTTAGCTTTCTTCAACTTCAAATATTGATCTGTTAACCACCTAGAGTCCACCCGAGGCCCCCAGGACCCCCTCCAATCATACCAACCTGTTCCAAAATATAATGTAGACTTGCTCGAGGCCTCAAATCACACCAAACAACATCGAAACCATGAATCGCACTCAAATCCCAACTTTATGAACTTAGAAATTTCCAACTTCTACATCCGATGCCAAACCTATCAAATCATGTCCGAGTGACCTCAAAATTTGCGCACAAGTCATATTCAACATTACAGACCTGCTCCAACTTCTAGAATTGTATTCCGACCTTGATATCAAAACTTCCACCTCCAGTCGGATTTCTCAAAAACCTTCAAATTTCTATCTTTAGCCAAATGATTCAAAAATGACCTACGGACATCCAAATTCACTTCCGATCGTGCTCCCAACTCCAAAATCACCATACGAAGTTGTTACCAGACACGAAATCCCAAACGGACATCAACAACACTGAAATGCACTTCAAGCCCAAATCTATGAAATTCTTCTAAAATGCTGACTTCCATAATACGCATCGTAACGCTCCCGGGTTATCTAAAACATGATCCGGACATACGCCCAAGTCTGAAATCATCACACGAACCCGAAGGAACCTTCAGATCCTGATTCGGAGGTTGTTTACTCAAAATTCCAATCTTAGTTGATTCTTCCAACTTAAGGCTTCCGAAATGAGAATTTTCTTTCCAAATCAACTCTAAACTTTCCGAAATTCAATTCTGACCACGCCCACGGGTTATAATACCTGAAACGAAGCTTCTCACGGCCTCAAACCACTGCACGATGCGCTAGTGCTCAAAACAACCGATCGGGTTGTTACAATAACTCTGATACGATGACTTATAGACTCGGCTACACTCCGAATGAAGTGGAGTCTTACCAATCCTTTGTTGAATGCTAACCTCGTCGACTATGAGGGCTCGTCAAACTGATTACCTATACCTGTAGGCATGAATGCAGCGTCCACAATAAAAAGGACGTCAGTACGAATAAAGTACCGAGTACGTAAGGCAGAACTGAAACATAATAATAAGTCAACATTAATGAAAGAGATATAAGAATCACCTTAACCTCTTAAGTACTACCGTATATGCATAGTTATTATACTTATATGTATATATATAAACTCTTTGGAACTATTATCCACATCGATGCATGACTGCCCAACTGATCAGTGGTAACTCCCCGACCGGCTGTAGCTCGGTGGTAAATGCATAAGTTCCTAGCCGGTGGTAAATAATGATATATAACTACCCAACCGGTGGTAAATAATGATACATTACTGCCCAACCGGTGGTAACTGCCCGACCGGCCGTAGTCCGATGGTAAATGCATGACTGCTCGACCGACCGTAGCTCGGTGGTAAATAAAGATGCATGTCTGCTCAATTGGCCGTAGCTCGGTTGTAAACGAACATGCATGTCTGCCCGACTGTCTGTAGCATGATAGTTAATGAACATGCATATAACACTTTATTAGAAACATTAACATCTTTATCAAATACCTCAATACAAACTTAGGAACATACTTAGACATGCTTGAATATCACCTTTACAGGAATGAATAACATAAACATCCTTAACTGCTAAGATTAGAATCACTTATGGAATAGCATTACGTTTACGTACCGTTACTTGTGTCATGCCAAAATAAAGAAGGATTAACCTTAACATACCTATATGATCTCTTCCTTATTACTCAACCAAGCTCAACACAACTTTTTGCATCTAAAACAAGTGAAATGATATTGTCGTTAACATATAATGTCGTACCATCGTATTTGGCTAGTCGTATGAGTTAAGGAAAATTGGGCAGAAACTCCCCTATTTTTAATACATCCCAAAGACCACTAAGGGTCATCAACATCCCAACAACAACAACTATAACCAATAATAGCAATAACAACAATATAATCCAATATGAATTTCTCTGATTATCTTAACAATCATATTGAGCGGCAAGCTCGTTTTTACTCATTACAAGATATAAATTGAATCTAACTCTTATTCCATAAATTAGCTTACAAGCTTCATAACATCATACTTATATGTACCATATTATTTCTAGTTTAAAACATCCACAGAATGACTTCCAAAATAGCCTCATACATCTAGCACCTTAATTTTTATCATTAATCACTTATTTTTCATCTTTTCTTCTTCAATCAACTTAATTAACACCTAGGAAATCTTAACAACAACATCTAAAACATTATAAAATTATTTTTCACAATTTTCAGCTACCACAAACCATATATTTAGCCACAAAACAGTCCAACCAAAAAGACAATCGTATCACATGTTCCTTCAAGTGCATCTTATGGTTTTTCACTCAAAAAACTCAACCAACACAAGATTAACCTTAGGCACAATTAAGAAGATGTTATAAATACCTTTTATAGCAGCTAAAACTCGAAACTCCATCTCAACATAGCTCACAATAGCCCTCAATCACACCACAACACCATAGAAACATTCTCTTGTAGTCTTTAACATCTTTGATGATGATTTGAGTTGTTGTTTTCTTGAGTTTGGTTCTTGTGATCTTGAGATATCTTAGAGATGATTTTGGAGATCATGAGAGGGGTTTTTGTGTGAGTAACATCTGTATTTTTGACGAGATATAAGGGGATAAGACCACTGCCTCAATTCCCCAAGCAGGTGGGTAAGCTGCCTGCTTGGCATCTTGAGCAGGGCCACTTCGGACACTTGTATCTCTCTACTCCGATATTGTATTGGCAAATAATTTGCAGCATTGGAAACTAGACACATAGAAATATAATTCCATATAAATATCTCCATGTAACTCTCAATATATTTGGAGAAAACTGTGTCGCAACTTGGACTAGAAACCTGCCAGTTTCTCTGAAGTGCGGCAACGTGACTTGGCCATCCTACTTTAAAAATTCATATTTCTCTACCCCGATGTCGTATGAATAAATGGTTTGGACCATCGGAAACTATGTTCCAAGAACTTCATTTTGGTATGAGATATATTCCAAAATGACATCATAAATCTTATAAATTTAATTTCTCAAAACGGTCGTTGCAAGGCAAATCTTAACTCGATTTTTCCGTAAGTTAAATCCAATTTTTCCCAAACTTTATATAGTATATCCAAACATCATATATAGTCATATTATGACTTTACACTCATTCAAATCATATGGAAATGTACCCAAAAAAAGACACTTTTTACCAACAACTAGTCATTTTAGTCAGGCGACCAAAAATAGCCAAAACAATTACCAATGATATACAATATTCAAAAAATATAGGTAAAAGAAGTTTCTTTCAATAGGTATTGTTGTGATTCTTTGAAAACACATATATGAGGCAATATTCAAAATTTGACGAAGTTATAGGCGACTTAGGCTAGTTTGGAGTCAAAATTCATTACTAATAATATAGAATAATAAAAAATAGGAAAAAATGACTTTTGTTTCAATGGGTATGGTTGCAATTTGTTAAAAACATATTGATGAGGCAATATACAAAATTTGAGCAAGATTGGAGGTGATTTGGACTGATTTGAATCAAAATTCGTAGTTAAAATCGAGTTTAAAAGATTCTTATACAACACATGTATCACGTATGTATCTCACTGTCACGACCCAAAACTCAACCTATCCTAATGGCGTCTATCATGGTACTAGGAAAGCCGACAACCCAGACATTATCAACACTTTCAAATTAGAGTATACTAAAACAGTTTTAAATAAGTAAACTCTCATAAAACTGGATAAAATGTCATAACTCAATACAGAAGTTTCCCAAAACCAAGGTGTCACCGAGTACATGAGCATCTATATAATGACATAGTCTGATACACTGTCTAGAAAGTAGAACTCAATAAATAAAGCTGAAGATAGGAGGGGAGAGTCAAGGTCTGCGGACGCCAAAGCAGCTACCTCGATGATCTCCGAGCAGGTAGAAACTCCCGATCAATAACCACCGTGCCTGGATCTGCACACGGGGTGCAGGGTGTAATGTGAGTACAACCAAATCAATAAGTATCGAAAATAAACAAGGCAAGGTAAGAGAAGCTTAAATTATTGAGGATACTAGTTAATCAATGTGGTTCTGTTCCTTTAGATCAACACAATATAATATTTAAAGCTATCTCATAAGGCTTCGTGAGAAGAATTTTCGTGTGTGCATGTGCACAGTTTTCTCAAAATACCCCGCTCAACAATATTATGGCATGTAGAGGAAAGAAACAAGTAAATAAAATGAATGATAAAGGAAATACAAGTTCCACGCACTTCACGGACAACGCACGTGCTGCACGAACAATTCACGTGCTAACAATAGAACATGCACGGACAACTCACGTGCTGCATAGACAACTCACATGTCAATAATATCAATTTATGGATCTGCACGGAAAACTCATGTGCCAATCATATCAATACATAGATCTGCATGAACAACTCACGTGCCAATAATATAATCTGCTCGGCATAGCCGCAGGCCCTAGTCCAACTATATCATACACAAGCAATAAAACAAGTATACAGGTATATGATGAATGAAATAAGATTTTCATGTCCCTGGACTGGTGTAAATAACATGCTAAAATGTAGGCATGTGCAAAGTGTGCTATCGTAACTCAAACATGCAATTTCATCAATGAAAACCATTTATTAAGTTCGTTCAGGGGCTAAACCTCTAAGTAGCGTCATAAGGGCTTAATTTGATCACATAAACTGTTACAACAGGTGAGTATCAAATATTAAAGCTTAATAGTCATTTCTGGGCTTATAAGAGACCGAGCACAACCCAAACATGAATATATAATCTCGGTGCCCGCACATGGGATCATCCCCACGCATGTAGGCACCCAAAAACATGTAGTTTTCACAATAATTCAGGCAACTGGTTCCTCAACCGAGTTTAGATACAATACTTACCTCGAGCAAATCGAATCACTCTGCTATAAAGCCCTTACCTTGCGAATAGACCTTTGAACGCCCTGAATCTAGCCACAAACAATTCGATACAATGAACTCAAGCTATAGGAATCAATTCCATATAAAAATGCTAAGTTCATAAATCAAAGTCAAAAGGTCAACTTAAAATTTAACCCCNAAATTTAAACATCCATTCAACCACGAGTCCAACCATACCAAAATTACTAAAATCCGATATCAAAATCTCGCTCAAACCCCTAAAATTCGACCAGAAGTTTCCTCCATTCTTCCCCAATTTCTCAACCCAAATCACTAATTAAATGATGAAATCAAAGATATAATCATGAAATTTAACCAAAACTAAGTAAGAATCACTCCCTTGAAAATATCGCCAAGAATTGCCTCCAACCGAGCTCCCAAGATCAATTTTTTTAAAATGACTCAAACCCTTATTTTAGAAATATTTAAGTTCTACCCAGATGTCTCTTCTTCGCGATCGTGGGAAAATCTTTGAGATCGCTAAGAACAAACTCTAGTGTCCCCAAAACTTCCTCTACGCGATTGCATACAAACTCACGCAAATGCGAAGCATAGGCTTCCCACACCTACGCGATCGCGGATAGACTCATGTGTTCGCATAGAACAACGTGCGTGACCAACTCTTGCCTCATTTCCTCTTTGCGAACGTGGCTTAGCCCACACGTTCGTGTTGCACTGATTCCCCAGCTTACACGATCTTCAACAGTCTTCCAAGTCCAAAATTTGATATGTTAACCATCCAAAATCCATCCGAGGCACCCATGACCTCAACCAAATATACTAACAAGTCCTAAATCACGATACGAACTTAGTCGAGGCCTCAAATCACATAAAACAACATCAAAAACATGAATCGCACCTCAATTCAAGCTTAAAGGAAACTAAGAAATTCCAACTTCTACAATCGATGTCAAAACCTATCAAATCAAGTCTGATTGACCTTAATTTTGTACACAAGTCATAAATGACACAACGGACCCACTCCAACTCCCGAAACCCCAATCCAAGCCCGGTAACCACAAAGTCAACTCTCAGTCAAACTTCTAAATTTCCAAAGCTTATAATTTTTTAACTTTCGCCATTTCGAGCCTAATTCAACTACGGACCTTCAAATCACTATCCGGACACACTCCTAAGTCTAAAATAACCCAACGGAACTATCGGAATCATCAAAGCTCCATTTCGGAGCCGTTTACAAATAAGTCAACATCCAGTCAATCTTTTTAACTTAAGCTCCCAACCTTGAGACTAAGTGGCTCATCGCATTACAAAACATCTATGTAACTGAATCAACTGCCTTGTCAAGTCACATAACAACAATTAAGCGTAAAATTTGCAATAAATAAGAAAACGGGGCTACAACACTCAAAATGATCGGTCGAGTCATTACACTCACACACAGACATACATGGATATACATGTGATCCATATTTGATACACATATAATACATATGTGATACACAAATGATACACAGTGTGATAATGTTTACCCATAACATGGTACAGTTGAATTTATTACGTGATTTACAGACATGCGAATTAAATTTTTCCGAGAAAATGAAATGGCAAAGAAAAAATTGAATAAAGTAAGAAATAATTGAAGAAGAGACGAGCCTAGGCCTCGAATTATGCTTTTCCGATAGCTAGAACAATATCAAGAATAAAGTACTTGGCAAAGTAATGTTAAAATATTAATAGAATAAGTTTAACCTTTTTTTCATACAAGTATTCCGTGCCCTTCCATGAATACAAATTTCTCTATCTATAGCTAAATTACGGGAAGCAAGATCCCCAAATCAAGCTCCTCTTTAAAGTGAATAAAGATCCCTATTGATAGTCGTATAACGGTTGAGTATAAATACTAAGATTCTATGTAATAGCTTCTCATTTAATGTTGCCTTCATCAACCGGTATCTTGCTTTTAAATTCTCTTCTCCGATTCTGATGTCACAGGGAATCATATAACACTTGCCACTTGCTTAGATCATGTATCAGTTATTTGCTCACCCATCTCCTACGTGTCTTTTCTGCCACGTGTTCACTTGACGACCATCCACCTGTCATCTGCTAATTTTACCCAATACGCATATCTTCTTTTTTCATGTTCATTTTCTACTTCGAATTTTAAATTCAATTCACCTCAAACTCCACCAAATCATCCCAAAACTGAGATTCGGACTTTTAAAGATGTACTCAATCCATTCTAATAACACACCCACTCAAAAGAAAGTAAAATTTAACCGTTTCTTACTACAAATAACTAGTTGGCTAATACTGATAGCATTTGGCTAATATTAGTAATATTTTATAAATTGCCAATTTTCCGTAATAAACTACTTATACTCGGACATAGCTGGTAATTTCCCTTTTTTATCTCCCTTTGTGATTATTTAAGAAGACATGTCTTAGTTCTCTCATCCATTGACACTAATATATTGAATATTCATAGAAAAATGATTCTTATTTTCGTTGTTATTTTTAGGGCAGGTGCTTTGATATTTCAAGTTTACCTCAAAGTAAAAAGTCATGGAAAAATTAGAAGTGCAATTTTGAGGTAAACGACATGTGCTCTACCCAGCTCTTGCTTGCCTTAATATAGCATTGCAGATCCATGTGCTTCTTGCACCATTCAACTCATTGCATTGCCTCAAAAATAATTTTTTCGTCCAACTAAGCGTTTGTTTGAGTCTTTTGCAAACTCAGTTTTTAACTCTTTTTGGAGAAGTACTACTACTTTTTTAAGAAAAAAAGATCAAGTTTTAAATATAGAATATAAAAACCTATAATAATCAAATCCCACTAATACTTCTTTGCAACTAAACCTTGAGATTACTATTTGCTAGAGAGTTTTATTTAGCTAATATTATTTGAAGGTCATTTCTTTTCTTTTTAAAGAATTCTTTTATGCGAACACTCTTTGTCCCTCCCTCCTCTATATCTCTCTTCCAAATTCTGACACAATGCTCTCTATATGGCGTAAACATGGTGCCTGATAGTGCAAGCAAAGCAAGCAACCTACCTTTATTTTAAATTTCAAAAAAAAAAAAAAAAAAAAAAAAAAAAAAAAGAATAACACAATAATAATTAATCTTTTCATACTATTCCTCTTTGCCTTTAGGGAAAAAAAAAAAGAGAAAATAATCTGCTATAAGCTTGTGTTTAATGTTTCACTAGCAAAAGCCATCTGCGCAAAACTCTCTTCTGTTTTTCTGTCCATGCCATTCCCTCTCCCTTTTTTTGTCCCATCTTCTTCACTTGTTCTTAGTACAACATTTTACTCCAATAAACTCCATTTCCTAAGCAAAATAAAAATCCCATATCTTGATAATTTGCAGTATTTTTATTCTTATATTTATAGAAGCTGCTGTTTTAAGTTTCATATTTATCTAAGAGCTAAAGTAGCTTAACTTGACCTAAAGTTCATTTTATTCTTTGAAAAATATACCTAGCTGGTGATTTAGTAGTTTTCTTTTCTTGTCCATTGACTTTTTTTCCTCCTTCAATGCAGCCAGCTCTAAGTTCTAACTTCAACCATTGTTGTCTTTTCAGGAGAAATGTTTGCAAGTTTGGTAGACCATTTCTCTCGCTATTGTTTCCTTTTCAAGGGATAGAGATAGAAAACTAATTTTTTTTTTTTCTTCATATTTTGGCTTATTCTTAAGGGTAGTTCCTGTTCATCTTGACATCTGAAAGTTTCACTTTTTTTATCTACTCTTTTCTGTTTAGGTCAAAAGTTAAAGCATTCAGATACCATAGCATAAGAAAAATTCACATCAAAATAATAGTGCCAAAGCTTTCTTCATCTAAATAATGAATTAGCCACCATTTCTTTAGAGATTGTAAAAGAAAGTAGAGTATTTGGAGTCAAGAATACAATATTGTTTCCTAGTTATGAGCTTGTTGTTTTAAAGGGATCTTTTTTTTTTTTTTTCTTCTCAAGTCAGCCACCACTTTTTATTTAATCATTTAGTCTAGTTAGCTTCTAGTTAGCTTCTAATCTACCCCTTGTCCTGTCCTGTCCTGTTTCTTCCTCTCCTTTTTTTTTTTTCTGTCTCCAAACAAAAACAAGAATACTAATGAAATTTGAGAGGTTAGAAATGGAAGTTCAAAATGAAGAAGGAGAAATGGCAATGCCAATTAACAGCACATATGGGCATGAGCACATGATCTACCATGACACTGCACCCCAAAATAATCACATAATAACACCCCCACAAATAGTAACTTCCAAAAATGGACCCCCAATTTCCACTAGTACCCTTGAAACCTCAGATAATGTAGTACCTTACAAGAAAATGGTGAAGTATAAGGAATGCCTCAAGAACCATGCAGCAGCTATGGGTGGAAATGCAACTGATGGATGTGGAGAATTCATGCCTAGTGGTGAAGAAGGTACTTTTGAATTCCTCACTTGCTCTGTTTGCAATTGCCACAGAAATTTCCATAGAAAAGAAACAGAAGGTGAGCTCAGAAGAAAAGTTTATGTGGGACATCCTCATAAAGCATTTGTGTACCCTGCTTCTAGAGCAGCACCACATCAGATGATAATGTCTTATAATAACCATTTGGGATCATCTCCTTATATTGAACAAGAAGATGGTATAATAAATGGTGGTTGTGGGGTTATGGCTAGGCCACTAAATTATCAACAATTGGTGAAGAAGAGATTCAGAACAAAGTTTAGTCAAGAACAAAAGGAGAAAATGCTCAACTTTGCTGAGGAAATTGGCTGGAAAATGCAAAAGCAAGAGCAAGCTAAGGTTCAACAGTTTTGTCAAGAAGTTGGAGTTAAAAGAAGAGTACTTAAGGTTTGGATGCACAACAATAAGCACAATCTTGCCAAGAAAAACTCTAATCACGTTAGTCCTGAGAGTCAAGTTTGAACTATTTTCTTCTATCTGCTTATCTCCAGTAGACAGTATTTAACTTAATTTCTTCTTGTTCCTTTTATTTCCTTTACTGTTTTGCTTTTTGGTCTTTTCTTGAACTTCACTTCTCTTTGGTCAGTTGTTACTTTTAGCTTGATATTTTAACGAAATAATAGTTGGGTATGCAATGCAATTGGTCGGATTTTGTTTCACTTAGTATGTAGTAGTGAGTTTATACACACCCATTTAACAAGATCTTTTCTGATTGATATTTACTTCATTATTACTACTCCCGGGGGCGGACCCACGTTATAGTAAGGGGTTCGGTCAGTGACGGATCCAGAATTTTCATCAAGGAATATCAAAATATAAATAATTAGATACATCGAAAAGTCAAGGAGAGTCAACGTATAATAAATATATAAAATAAACAAATTTATCTAGCAAAATAGTGTAATTTTCCGGCAAAGGGGTGTCGCTTGTGTTTATCCTAAAAACGGATAACAATTGAATTTATATGTGGTTTTAAGGATATGTGATATCACTTGGTACAAACTCAGAAAATGTAAAGATATGCAAATTGACTGTAAAGAAAAATAAAGCAAATAGAATGAGACGTGCAGCTTTGGCCTCGAGACAGGTTACCATCGAACCAAAGGAATGAGCAGAGTGAGATATGAATAAAATAACAAAGTATTGAAAGATTAAAGAATAGTATATTGCTTTGAATTGCGTGAACCGGATGCCTTTACAAGTGATTAGACCCCCATTTGTATAGTAAATGAATTCTACTTATGGTACAGTTCTAAATACAGTAAGGAATCTGATCACGCTCAACTATGTCTTGTAGAAGACTAAGCGGGCGTTGCAAATATAATCCTGGGGTATTATGCCCAGAGTCGATCCCTCAGGGAATTGACGTATCAAGCACGCTGTTTAAATTAGTACTCAGCTGTCACCTGATGTTATTTAGATTACTAATACAAAATATTAAAACTAAAGATTAACTAGGTTAAGGTATAAACAATTGTAATAAAAATATAAGGTTATGGTTTCCCCCGCTGGTGAACTTACTTCTCGGATACTTCGTATAGCTTGATTAATCGTCTCTATCAATCATGAACGCTCTATCTACCATAAATCTCTCTCAAGTAATTATGATAATTTACTAGACGCACTCTCTCAAGTTACGCTAGCTAGATTGCATTACAGTTCACTTAGATTGCACCCGAAGTATCGTTATCTCTAATCCAACCTCTAAACCCTCGGTTATGACTTTCGTCTATACTCTGGGAGTGGTGTTGTTCAAACAATTACCTAAATATGCACTCTCTCTCAAGTAGATACATAATAAATAGGCACAGCTAATTGAGGGCCCTTCAATCAACTACAACAAGAACGTAGTTGAACAAATAGAGTTTAATCAACCAATCAAAACAATATTAATATCACAAGAAGTTTATTCCCCAACGGGTTCCACACGAAATTAGCTAAACAAATT